>JALPQD010000960.1:138408-285961 GCA_023101885.1 Typhlomys cinereus | reverse complement strand
TGTTATTGTTTTGTATATGCATGTGTGTCCGGTGATGGCCGAAACGTAATAAAAGTAATTTCGGAAAGGACTCATCTTTGAATTGCTCTGTTCTTTATTGCTTTGCTCTGGGGTTTTCCAGGTTCTGTCATTCCCGGGCTTGGGATTATCGGCCACTGTTAATTTTTGCCTGGAGTTTTTTACTTAGGATCGAGCTCCTGATCTTTTGCTCGTGAGTCCACTTCTTAATCCCCAGTCATCTATCCGCTCCTCAATTCAAGACCTTAACATATACCAATGACCCCCACAAATTATGCACTCACACATACAAACATCCTCACCATACACAGTACCAATGCATCTGTTACACCTCAAAATGTATAAGCACATGCACATCCATACACATCTTTGAAAAGGAAAAAAACAACAAAAAAAACAACTATTGTAGGTGTGACAATGGAGTAACTTTGTGAAAATGGATATTAATATTTGCACCACGAAAGTAATGATGTGTACACAGAGTCTATCAAATAATAAAAAGACCTAAAGTTAGTCGGAAGAGGGACCATTTTCCATTTTAGCAAGCGGAAGGATGGAGTGGCGAGTGGGACAGTTGGAAGTGGGATGCAGAAGGGAGACCAGGAGGAGAAAGAACTGGGGGAAGTGACTGATGGGGTGATGAATATTAATCAAATACACTATATACATATATGACCATGTTAGTCATGCAATGAACACATATGCTGACATCTGACCATTTTTTTTCCAAGAAAAAAAAAACTAAAATTGTGATTCTGATTATCGATTGTTGATTAACATGTGTGAAAAATGAAAATCTTGCATGAATGGGGCTGGGGACATGCTCAGGTCAGGGCTGGGGACTGGGGGAAGGCTGGGGACATGGCTCAGGTGTCCTATAGCCTTTTGCTTCACACGAGAAAGGTTTCAGATCCCCAGACCCCCCACTAAAAATGCCCCGGTAGAAATGGCTTGCAGCCTAATTCTGCTAATTCTGACCACTAGAAGGGCAGCCGCCGACCGGACCCAGAACATGGCAAAACTTCAGCGCAAACGCAATCTAAAATAAGTAGGGGTACTGACAAAATCAGGACTATCCTGACCGAACTCATCCTTGGGTCCTCCCCTACACACACTCAAGTGTTCCTGTTGTACACACCATACACACACACACCACAAAGGACAGGAACGACGGAAAAAGGAGGAGGAAGAGGAAAGAAAGAAAGACGAAAGAAAAGGGATTAAGGAAAACAGAAGAAAGAAAAAGAAGAAGGATAAGAAAAGAAAGACAAGAAATGAAAAGAATAGAAAAGGCCAAAGAAAAGATATAAGAAAGAACGAAAGATGAAAAGAATAGAAAGAACCGGAAAGGAAAAAGAAAGAAGAAAGAAGAAAGCAAAAAAGAAAGAAAATAAAAGAAAGAAGAACGGAAAACACGAACGAACGAAAAGAAAGAAAGATAAAAGAAAGCAAGAAGTGAAAGAAAGAACCGAAAGAAGAAAAAAAAAGAAGCAAACAGAGAAAGATAAGCCAAGAGAAAAAAGAAAAGAAGGAAACGATAAGACAAGAAAAGAAAAGAAAAAAGAATTACAGAAAGAAAGGAAAGAAATAGAGAAGAACGAAAGACAAAGAAAAGAAAGATAGAAACAAGAAAGAAGAAGAAAAGGAGCAAGAAAGAAAGAAAGAGAAAGAAAGAAAGCAAATGAGAAAGAACAGGAAAGAAAAGAACAAAAGAAAAGAAAAAAGAAAGAAGAAAGAAATCAAAGAAAGAAAAGATACAAGAAAGGATAAAGAAACGAAAGAAAAGAAAAAGAAAGGAGAAAGAAAGAAGAAAGATAAGAAAAGGAAAAAGGAAAAAAGAAGAGATAAAGAATAAAGAATAAGAAAGAAGAAAAAGAAGAGAGAAGAAAGAAAAGCAAAGAGAACAAGAAAAAGAGAAGAAAGAAGATAAGAAAGAAGAAAGAAGAAAGATAAGAAGAAAAAGAAGGACAAAGAAAGAAAGAGAAAAAAAGAAAGAATCGAAAAGAAAGAAGACTAAGAAAAGAAAGAAGAAAAGATAAAAGAAAAAAGAAAAGAAAGAAAGAATAAAGAAAAGAACGATATAAAGGAAGGAAAGACAAAGAAACGAAAAGAAAGAATAAGAAAAGAAAAAGAAAAGCAAGAAAAGAAAAGAGAACTAAAGGAGAAAGAACAAGATACGAAGGAAAGAAGAAAGGAAAGAGATAGGAAAAAGAAAAGAAAAAGGAAAGAACAAGAAAACAAATAAGAAGAAAAGAAAGACTACAGAACGAAAGAAAGAAAAGGAAAGAAGATAAAAAAAGAGGAAAGAATTAAAGAAAGAAAGAAAGAAAAGAAAAGGAGGAAAGATAAAAAGAGCAAGAAAAGAAGAAACGAGATGAAGAAAGAATAAAGAAAGAAAGGAAAAGAAGAAGCAAAAAGATACGAAAGATAAAAAGAAAAAAAAATAAAAAAAAAATAAAAAAAAAAGGAAGGAAGGAAGGAAGGAAAGAAGAAAGAAACTTCAGAAGAAAGAAAGGAGGGACGGGAGGAGGGAAGGAAGAAGGGAGACAGGAAAGAAAGAAAGAAGGGAAAGGGAAAGGAAGAACGAAAGAAGGACAGAAAGAAAGAAGAAAAGGATAAGAAAGGAAAAGGCACGAGAAAGAAAGACAAGGAAAGAAAGACAAAGAAAAGAAGTAAGAAAGAAAAGAAGAAAAGGAAGATCAAGAAGAGAGAAATTGTGCAAGAATGCATGACTCTCAAACCAAATGTACACACACACCACACCACACACACAACACACACACACACCACACAAAAGGCAAGAAGGAAAGGATCCATGCAGAAGAAGAAAAGGACCAGGGATCGAGAGGGGACGGCGAGAGAGAGGAAACGAAAGAAAGAAGAAGATAAAGAAGAAAAAAGAAGAAAGAAAAAAGAAAGAAAAGAAGAATAATGATAAAGAACTTACAAGAAGAGAAAATGAAAGATCAGACAAGGGAAAGGAAGAAAGAAAACGAAAAGGAAGAAAGAAAAAGAAAAAGAGAAAGAAAGGAGAAGAAGAAGAGAAAGAAGAAAGAAAAAGAAAGAAAGAAAGAAAAGAAAAGAAAGAGAGAAAAGAAGAAAGAAAATTGACACAGATGAATGACTCTCAAACCAAATGTGTACACAGGCTTACCATGAATGGGGCTGGGGGACATGGCCCAGGTTGAGAGCCTTTGCTCCACAAGAGAAAGTTAGATCCAAGGCCCCACATAAAAAATGCCCAGGGAGAAATGGCTTTGCAGCCTATAATCTGGCCATTGGCGGACAGAGAACATGGAAAACTTCAGAAGCAAAGCCAATAAAGAGGTACTGAAAATCAGGGACTTATTCCTGAAATCATCCTTGGGCCTATCTCCTGCCCTTAAATGTTGTCTTTGATAACTTCTTTCTTCTTCATGAACTTTGCCTCATTTGGACTTTGTATGTAGAACCTCTAATTGTCCGTTATACCTCAAGAAGATGAAATGGTTAACAAAACATGAAGAGTCTACACTTCTTTATTTGCTATATTAAACTTAGCATGTATACCCATTGCAATGTAAGAATCAATTCCTATTTATTTAAGGTCATGATGCTTAGCCCATAGTTAATTTAAAGTAAAATACATTATTAAGCATTTAAGCTGTATTTGAGCTTTCTTGTTGCAAATGATAAAGCAATGAATATTCATGTACATATATCTATTTCTTTGTGAGAAGGTGCCAAAGTATATAAATATTGGTCAGTCTTCCAGGGACATTTTTAGGTGTTGACCTAAGGAGGTGTATTATTAAACTACTGTAATCTTTTTGTGGTGTGTGTGTGTGTGCGTGTGTGTGTGTGCGTGTGTGGTGTGTGTGTGTGTGTGTGTGTGGTGTGTGTAGAGAGGGCTCTTTAGTGTGTGGGCCTGTAGAGGTCCAAAGGGAGACATGAGGACTCTACTATCTTGTCACTTTGGTCTGGAGTTTTCCAGGCTCTCCTTCCAAGGATGGAAGTGCAGACTACTGCCATTTACGTCCTGTGTTTTCACACGGGGTCTGGGATGTGAATTCAGGTCCTTTTGCTTGCAAAATAAAGGCTTTAACTCTTGAGCTATCTCTCCTGCCCTTACATGTTGTTTGATAACTTCTTTCTTTCATGAACTTTGCTCATTTTTACCTTTAGATAGTTCAGATTTAATTTTTAGGGGTGTGGTATCAATGCATATTACAGAGAAAAAGGTTTGTCATTTTTCTTTGTATTTCTAAGGTTATTTAGAATGTTTGGAGTCCAGAAATATTTGTGGTTCTTTTTTTGTGTGGTGTCAAGGGTCAGGTCCTGTGTCTGCTAGGAAGCAGTTCTACCACTGAGTTACATCCCCAGCTATTCAGGAGTATTATCCAGGAAGTGAGAGGTTCAGGTGTGGGAGAGCATATTCATGGCCAGTGGAGGGTTTTCTGTAGAGCAGCGTGGACTTCTTTGTTCCGCAGACAGTAAATGATGGGGTTGCACAGTGGCGTGACACTGTGTAGATGACAGACAGCACCTTGTTGAGGTCCATGGACTTGATGCGGCTGGGGCGGCAGTAGATGAAGAGGGCAGCCGAGTAGAAGATACCCACCACCACCAGGTGGGAGGCACAGGTGGAGAAGGCCTTGCGCCGAGCTGCGGCTGATGGCATGCGGAGCACTGCCATGCCAATGGCCGAATAGGAGGCCAGGGCCACCAGGAGTGTTCCGCAGAAGATGACAATGGCGGAGATGAAGTCCACCAGTTCCGTGAGGGCCACGTGGGTGCAGGACAGGTTGAGCAGAGGGGAGACATCACAGAAGAACTGGTTGAGGACATTGGGACCACAGTAGGACAGGCTGGCAATGCATGTGGTCTTTGCCACTGAGACCACCAGCCCACCCAGCCAGGAGGACAGGGCTAAGCCCAGACAGACCTGGGGCCGCATGAGCAGAGGGTAGTGCAGTGGACGGCAGATGGCCACATAGCGGTCATAGGCCATGGAGGCCAGAAGAGTGCACTCTGTGCAGATGAGGACAATAAAAAGAAGAGTTGGGTCATGCACAGGGTGAAGGAGATATGATAGGGTCCAGTCCACAGCCCCACTAGGAGATGGGCATGGTCACCGACACATAGCACATCTCCAGGCAGCTGAGGTTACCCAGGAAGAAGTACATGGGCTTGTGGAGCTCACTGTGACTGCAGACGAGGTAGATGATGAGTGTGTTCTCCAAGAGTGTCAGAAGGTAGAGAGTCAGGAAGACAGCAAAGAGGACATCTCTGACCCCCAGCCTGGTGGACAGGCCCAGCAGGACAAACTCCTGGACTCTAGTCGTGTTGATTAACTCTAGAGTTCTCTCCATCTGTGGATACACAATGCAATTGTTCATATTGCTCTTTCAGGGGTATATAGTGGTCAAAAAATAATAAAGATATTTGGTGTACTTGGAGTGGTTTTATTTGCCTATCATCTGCTGGAAATTGACGAAGAAAGTGGCTTCATATTGATGAGATGCTCTGTGGAGCTGATGACTCCTTTGTGCAGAAAGAACGTGACCCATGTGAAGGTCCCAAGAATATTTGCTGCCTATTCAGCTAATTGCCCAGTCAGTTTCCTGGGGGAATCTCAATGCCCAGCTCCCACCAACACAGACCTGATGAACACCAGACAAGCATTAAACACTGTGATTTCCAACAGCAATTTATCTTCAGACAAAAGCCTTGTTACTAGGTAGCTGGCCTTTCGCTTCTTAAAGGAAGCTGGGTGGTTCCCTGTGTGAATGAACAAAGCCGCCAGTTCCTTCCTAGAGTGTCCCACTCCCTGAGGCCATCATAAAAGTCTCAAAGCAGTCACAGTTTGCTGTGCAGTGCCCAATACAATAATGGCATTCTCATAAAAATGAACAAGAATGAACATTGCACCAGAACCAGACCGGGATGCAAACACAGGACATTCATGCTTCATGCTACAGGTTTCCTGGATACAGGAAAATATGATGGGAGCTTGGGATTAATTTAGCAGCTACCAGTGCACAAGCCATTTTCCAATATTTGTTGAGAACTTACTGTAGGTTTTGGCCTGATGCTAGAATATCCATTATTACTTGGTTTTTCTTCAAAATAATCAAGCGAAGTGGAATTTTCAATGCTATCTGATAGAAAAAAACCATGTTGAGCATAAAGGGAAATGCATCTATTCCATTAGGTTGGAGTCTACAGGCAGAGATGGAGTTTGCTAAACAATACCCAAATTCAAACATAGCTCTGAAGAAACTATATCACGGGTGACAGGTTACTTGAAAAGAATTTGTATTTTTGGAGATAAAATCTCATATATCCCAATCTGGCCCTGAGCTGTCCTTGGCCCTGAGCCAAGGATGATCATAAACTTTTGATTCTCCTGCCTCTGCCTCTCAGCCAGGCTGATCTACCCGTTGAGTCCCAGATCAGTGAGGAGTTTGCTTCCCAAAGCAAGATGAATGACAGGGGTGTGTGTGCTTCCCTTAATGGTGTATCCACGTAATATGATCATGACCCAGCAAGGGCTCAGGCGCATGCTATCAAAGGCCAGCCAGGTGACACCCCATAGCTCACACAAACAAAAGATGTGAAAATAGGAGGGAGACCTGCAGGGAAGCAGAAGGTTTGTAATGGAAAAAGGAGGGGGATGGATTGGGAAATAAGGTGCAAAAAATACCATAAATTCACTGTATTCATATCTAAAATTCAAAGAAATAAAAAAATAAATTTGGTAAAAGATGATTGCTACCTGAGGAACGACTAAGGTTATTCTCTGGCCTCTACATGCATGTATGGATGTACACATGTGTGCGTGCACACACACACACACACTCTCGCACGAGAGAGAGACAGAGAGAGAGAGACAGAGAGAGTTACCAATGTAGTAATAGCACCAACAGCTATTTTATACTGAATTCTTTCAATGTGTTGGGAATTCTGCTAAATGCTTTCCAAAATTGAGCTCTTAAAAACCCTCATAAACCATCTGTGAATATGCAATGGTTTAACTGGGGATATGGCTCAGCGGTGAGGGGTTTGTTTGGTATGTATGATTCTGTGGGTTAATGCCCAGAGCCAAAAGAAAAGAAGTAGGGAAGAAAGGAGGAAGGAAGAAGGAAGGAAGGAGGAAGGAAGGAAGGAGGAAGGAAGGAAGGAAGGAAGGAAGGAAAAGAAAGGATGGAAAGGAAAGAAGGAAGAAAGGATAGAAAGGAAGGAAGGATAGAAAGGAAGGAAGGCAGGAAGGAAGGAAAAGAAAGGATGGAAAGGAAAGAGGGAAGAAAGGATAGAAAGGAAGGAGGAAGGAAAAAGGAAGGTAAGGAAATGGAAGGGCTAGTGCTACATGTAGTGGAGGTATCACACTCTGAAATAAGGACAGAGGGAGGCTTTCTAACACTAGGATGCTCAGTGGGCTTTCCTTGAATGAATGGCCCATCTCCCCTCCCCCATGCTTTGTCTCTTTCTTTACATTTCATTTCTAGTATAACTTCTACTTCACCTTTTTAATTATTGAATTGAGGGCTGAGAATATGGCTCAGGAGTTGAAGCCTTTGCCTCACAAGCAAAATGATTTCAGTTCAAATCCTCAGATACCATATAAAAATGGTGGTAGCCTGCAGTTCTGAGCCTGGAAGGCAGAGCCTGAGAAACCCAGAGCAAAGCAAAAAGGAAGTAAAGCAATTCAGTATGATTCCTGAAATTACCATAGGGCTTCTACAGACACACACACTCACATGGCTCCTTGTATATATGCCTGTACACAAGTTCACCACATGCAAACACACATATACAATAATAAATATTGATTTGGATAAAGTACACATGTGACAAAATCATAAGAAAGTGAATTCTCTATATAATAACAAAGAATGAGAAAGGTTTTAGACAGACCCTCCTTGTTCTGAGTGACAACATCACAGTGATCTATTGCCTTATTTTTTTTTCTGTCTCTAGAGAATCAAAGGTTTTGCTCAATCTTAAAGCTACATACATCAGCAAAAGGACCATGGGCTGACTTAATCATTTGTGCTGTGTGTTACTTCATTATAATTGACATTGGGATAGTTCAGAATGGGAATCCAGCCTCTCACATGTTACAGCTATTCTGTCAAGCATGTTTTCTATTAAACATCATCTGGGTGCAAATCTAATCACTGACCTCTATGTAAGCTTAGCGTGAGATGTCAGTCCAAAACCTGCTCTGTCTCATCCAGTTTCTAGACAATGGAGAAATCATTTCTTGCCTTCTTCCTAAATTTTTTGGGAAGAAAAGTTAGAATGTGACCACATCACAGTTGCAGGGAGGTCTATGAAAGCTCAGTGGCCAATTGATGTTTCCCACCAGGAACATCTGAGCATCACCTTGAGATGCATTCCATTTTGTGCTTGGCATGATTTTTCTCCATCAGACAGCACTGATACTTCTGCCTCACATTATTTAAAAGAATTAATTAATAATATATGGATACTTCAGCAGTGGGCAAGATCTGAAGTAAGTTCTCAAGAAATATTGGAAAATGGACCCATGCATTGGTGGCTGCTAAGTTAATCCCAAGTTCCCACCATGCTTTCCTGTATCCAAGCACATAGAGTATGAAGCTTGAATGTCCTGTGTCTGCATACATTATCTATCTATCATCTATAATCTAGTCCTCATACATATATCATTTATCTAATTATCACAAGGCATTATTTATCCATCATCTATCTATATATCATGTATCATCTGTATCTATTATCTATCTACTTAACATCTCTATCTTTCTATCTTCCATCTATCTATTTATCAGGAGACTGTTTATCTATGTCTACGTATCATCTATCTAGCTATCTACCTACTGACCTATTATCTATCTATTTGGCACCTATCAAACATGTTTAATATAGCACCTATGTATGTATCCATCCATCATCTATGGATGCATGCATGTATGTATGTATCTCTCTATCATCTATCTAGCTCTGTCTCCTATCTATTTGCTATACAGCTATTAAAAGAAAGTTATCGTTCCTGAAGACCAAACCAATTACTATCTGTAAAGTATCCAGAGACTGTCAACTGGACCTGGCATGTCTCGGGTTGTTCTAGAAAAGACATTTGCTTCTGTCATTTTTGCCTTCACTTCCATTGAAAAGCATGGGATCTTCTCACCTGTTGAGGGAAGGAAGTTTGGTTCCAATCCTTCTTGCTAATGCTAAAACTGGAGGAGACACTGGTGCTTCCACAGATTCGGCTCTGCTTAGAGAAGGAGATACCAAGGAATGGTATCTTTCAGTCTAGCTTGGGAGGAGCTGTTCTTAATGTGAATGCACATGCACACACATGCACATGCACACACACACACACAATCTTTGTGTCTCTGAGCGGCTGAGCAGACTGTCCACAGTGCAAAGAGGAGGCAGGGATGAAAGCTTAAACCTGAGCTTTGGCCCTCGGGGACTTTCATGGTCTCTGAGGACAGGAGAAGAGGTGGAATATTTCTCAATAGTGTTCTGTAGAGACCAAGGAGAGGACAGAGGCAGGACAGCTTCTCCGTTCAGGCTGATGAATGTTGACGGCTCTTCCCTAGATTCTGGGCCCTGGTTTTGGAACCTTGGAGATGCAGATAAATGAGAAACATTTCTAGCTCACACTGATTAACTCTGATTTAATCAGAGCATACCAACAAGGAAACGCATGGTTATGAGTGACTGTGAAAATGCCAATGGATCCAAGGACCACCACTGAGGATCTTTGAGTAGACGAGAAGCTCAAAATGCCTTTTTCTGAAGTGATACTTGAATTCCAAAATTCATAGCACTGGTTTTCACAGTAGCTAAGGGGTGGAGAATGAGAGATCTGACATATGCCACTTGGATGCCCCGAGAGAAGTATGTCAGAAGAAACAGGCAGCCACAGAAAGACACAGCAATTGAGTTCACTTGTGCGACAGCTTAGAGGAATCAGTGCCACAGATAGGAAGTGAAAGGGTGGGCTGTCCAGAAGGTGAAGCAGGGACCTGGGGTCTAGTGGGAACCGGGTTCAGTTTTGAAGGAGGAAATGAGTGGCAGTGATTGCTAATGCCACAGAACTCGAGGTGGTCACTATGGCAAAGATTGTGTTCACCTCACCACAGCCAAACAGCCAAACTTAGCCTACTTTAAACTATTTATTATTAGGTGAGATGGCTTAATAGGCCTGTGATCCAAGTTTAGCTTCTGGAACCACATGATAGAAGGAAAGATCCAACTTCTGAAAGTTGTCTTCTGTTCTCTCTCTCTCTCTTTCCATATATCTTTATATGTATATACTCTATCTACACTCTATTTCTTTTTTTTTAATTTTTTTTAATTTCAGCTCATCACAACATTAGGTATACCAGTTCCCTCCCTCCCTCCTCCTCCCCCGTACCCCCTGCTTCCCCTCCCCACCCCTCTCCCTCCCCATCCCCCAGTGCTTCCCACCCCAATTCCCAGAGAGTCCTTTCTTGTGCATGTCACTCTATTTCTCTTTAACAAATAAAATAATGTGTTCTTTACATACATGAATACAACGAATTTTTTATTTTCACCCCTTATTACTCAATCTCATCCCATCTTCTTTTCCAATTATAAACTTCTTCTCCTGAACAAGTGTTCCTCCTACCTCCATGTCTGTGGGATCCCCTGGAAACCCAAATAGTCTCCAGAACCAAAGCAGAACCATCCTCCCACCTAAAAACTATAGAGGAACCCTCTCCTCACAGCATGAGTGGAGTGCGTGCCACAGGCCAAACTGCAAAGGAAAAACACATATCATCAAGTTTATTATTTCTTCTCCCAGCAATACAACCATGAACTTGTACTGTTCCATGTACTCAGTCTCAAGATTTGACAACTGAAATACATTCTAAACTCCTCTCAGCTCGCTGCAATGGCTTCGTGACTGTCTACCCCCCCCCCCAAAAAATGGTAAAGAAAATAGGATGTATGTATACTGCAGGGTTTTATGAAGTTGTGAAGGAGGACTAGATAATATCTTTTGGAGGAAAGTAGTTGGATCTTAACATTAAGCCTCGCAAAGACAAATACTGCATGGTTTCTCCCCTGTGTAGAATTTAGGAATAAAATAAAAAGAGATGAAAATAGAAATGGTGTCTGTAACAAATGTGAAAGGGGGAAAGAAGGAGGGGTAAGAGAAGGTGCATGCATGGGATTTTACAATAAGGGAACCCAGTACTTAGCATGATTAATATATGCTAATATTTTAAATTCCATATACTTCTTACCATCCCATAATGCCTTTAAAATTAGTTTGTGCTGAGTTTTTACTTCATGTGTTTAAATTTTTACTTGGACAAACGAATAAAAACATGCTATTTCTGTCAAATTTTCATAAGAAAGATGCTACAGGGTTGGGGAGATGGCTCGGGGTTAAAGCATATTTGCCTTGCAAGCAAAAGGACCTGAGTAAGAATCCCCGGATCCCATGTAAAAATACTGTGAAGATATGGCTGCGTTTTGCACTTCCAGCCCTGGAAGGCATAGTCTGGGAAACCCCAGAGCAGGCGATTAGGAGGAAAACAATCCAGGATGATTCTCAGTGCATACTTGGACCTCCATGGGCACACTATGATGAGACTTGCTTAGTTTCAGGGTTGAGAACTGAGCCCAGGGCTCGTAAGTGCAAAGCACGTACTCCATCACTAGGTAACCCTGGCCTTGCAGGCTCTTATCTAAGTTCTGGCCAGTCTTATCAGTAATTGGGTGGGTGGAGCATGGACTCTCAATGGTGGGCTGGGGTCACTTTTTTTTCCCAGTCAGGATTCCTCACTGCCTGAGCATCCAAGTGAGCTAGCTGGATCTATGGTCCTGAACATGAGCTTCCCGTTAGTTGTGTTTGGATTTCAGCAGTGGGACTTTCTGCATGCTTTTAAAGAAATTTTATATTCTTTGACAGTTTTGTATATGTAGACAGTGAATTTTTGTCTTTTCTACCCCATATTACCTTACTGTATTTGCCCTTTTTCTTCCACTGGAAGCCATGTTCTTCCCAATGTTTCCTTTCTATCCCCATGTTGTGTATGTGTGTTGTGTGTGTGTGCATGTGTATGCGTGTATGAATGGGTATGTGCATAGTGTGTATATGTATGTGATATGTATGTGTCTATGTGTATGTTGTGGTACATATGTATGTGCATATGATGTGGTATATGTGTGTCTGCTTGTGTATGGGGTAGTGGTGGTGGTGGTAGTATGTGTGTGTGTAAGTTTATGTGTGTGTGTGTATAGTGTTTGTACCTCTATGTGTATGTGGTGGTGGTGGTGTGTGTGTGCCTGTGTGTGTTCCACTGACTCAGTGTGGCTTGCCTGCATCAGCATGTGAGAACAAACTACTATAGTGTTGCTAAATGGACATGGTTTCAACCTTCCGTCCTTCTGCAAGCTTGAATAAGAGCTCCTACTAACTCCGTTCTGATTTTCTCCAGGTAGAAGAGTCTCTGTCATTGGAAAAGGATTCTTTCCCATTCGGGCTGAATGGAGCTCTGTTTTGTTCTGGAAAACCTGAGCTCTGTCCACCGTGCATTGCCTCTTCCCCTGCTCCTCCCACATGCATGTTCTCATATCTGACTTTGGATTTTATCCACATCCCCTTATATCCACATCCACTTGCTGACTCCACTCCTCTCGCAATTTTTTTCTGGATAATCTTTCTTGGCCAATGGGTTCAAGTTTGACAAGACATTTGAAAAACCTATATGAGAATTGGCTTACCAATAACTTACCATGGAAAGGCAAGATCTCAGGAGGCTCCACACCTCTCCAAGGGATTACTGAAGGTCAAATCAGGATGGGGGGCAGCAAGTACTTTCTGCAGTGGTATATCCACTGATTACACCAACTATGCTCTAGCAAGAATCAGATACAGGTCAGTGAGGGTAGCCCATATAAAGCTCCGTTGACCACACATGCAGAGAGACAGGAAAATGGGAGGAAGACTGGCTGGGAAGAAGAAGGTTTGCAGTGGGAAAAGGAAAGGGGACAGGACTGGGTAATAAGAGGTAAAAATTGACATAATTCCCTGTATTTGTGTATGAAATTCCAAAATAATAAAATCCACTCAGATGCATGCAAGTCACTCAAGTGTCACCTTGCTTTCCCAAAGCCCAGAAGGCACACTTGATTCTGTCTCAGTTTTGAAATCAGTAGACCATTTGCCAATGTGCTAGCCTCATATAATATGAGATCTGGTTCCCCAGAGGAATTTAGGCTGTGATGCCTTCCAGTTCTGTACTCTACAGACTCCAAACTCTCTCTAGACTTCCATGATACGATTTTCAAAAATGAAAGCCAGTCATCCTCTACCCTGTTGTATATCACATCTCTGTGGCACAAGGAAGGGAAGCACTGTGCTGTGCTTGAGACTTGAGCTCATAGGTCACCCACAGCTGGGTGGTATTGCACTTTCCCTGCATTATTGCAGATAAATTCATGACCAAATGGTTTAGGGAGCAAGGGGCTTATTTTGGCTTACAGATGTCTAGTTACAGTTCCTTGTCCAGCTTGGCAGGAGAGTCTACACCAACACCAGGGGCCAAGAAAACTGGACACATCACATCCACAGTAGTGCTTAGAGAGGAACAATCCCGATTCATCAGACTAGCACTCCTGGCCAAGTGGACAGAAGGATGCCAACTTCCTCAACTATCTCCCTCCATCTTATTCAGCTCCAGGTCTAGTGCCATCCACCATGAGCTGAGCCTTCCTCCATCCATTAGACGATTTCCTACAGGATTTCTGGGGGCTTAACTCAACTTTTAATTTCTCACAACTGTGCCCAGAGTCTTCAGTTGCCAAGTTAACATCAGTATCTATGACAGTTGGGAAAAATCTTTGGTATTAAAAAACACTCGTGGTTAGAAAAAGATCCTTAACAGTTATCAGTTCTGCTCAGTTACACAAACTCTCATTAAGAGTCTTGGTGGGGGGGCTGGAGAGGTGGCCAGTTTAAGCCCTGCCTTGCAGGCAGAAGTCCTGAGTTCGGATCCTAGACCCCACGTATAGACGCCAGGCGGAAGCGGGGGCAGCCTGCATTCTGGTTCTGGTAGGGCGGAGCCTGTGAATCCCGGGGAGAGTAAACAAGGAGGAGGTGGAGGCGTCCATGGTGGTTCCCAAATTCTGTCCGTGTTTCTACACACACACCACGCACACACACACGCACACCACACACACGCATACACGCCACATTAAATAAATAATAATAAAAAGTAAAAAAAAAAAAAGAGTCTTGGTGGGAAGACAGCAAGGTGTCAGGAGTAATGGATACTTCTGGAGTAGAGCAGCCAAGCTGCATGTCTCTAGGAGCGTGTCCTCATCCACCAAAACCTTGTTTGGCAGGGCTGTACTGGCCTCCAGAACTCTTTGAGTGTGAGGCAGACAGCAGTGGAGACTTATCTCCAGTTCTTTGGCCTTTCCAGTATCTGTTATATGGCCTATGATCTAATCTCAGAATGGGAAGAGTGATACCATGCAGCTCAACATGCTTTTTCCCTAAAACTATATTTAAGGTCCACGTTGTTCCCAGTATTGTAGCAGAAAACATGTCTTTTTAGGAACTGTTAATTGTATACAATTATTGACCGTTTGAGGATGCAGGAAATCACATGTATTTTATGTACTTCCTTGCACTTCCCTGTTACAGTTGTTGACTGTTTAGGATTGCTAATGATGTCTTTATATGTTTCTTTGCACACCTTCCTGCTATTCACCTATATGGCTCTTGTTTCCATGGGATTTTGCTGTTCCTTGTTATAATCTTTATAGTCACTAATTCCCTATGTGTAACACTTAGAAGCACATCTAGCTGAGAATGAACTTGTCTCAGTACAGCTTCACACTGGGCTGCCTTAGATCCCTCTAGTCCCGGTCTGGAGCTAATTCCTGTCGCTACCTTTCAGAAACTCTATGTTACTGTAAATGCTGGGATTTACAATTTAGCTTTTTTTGTATTATTAGTGTCAGCAAGCCCCTTAGAATGAATGACTTCTGTAAGAATCTCTTAAACCTGCCCAATCTCTGAGGGATGATATTGTTGCAGAAAGCAAGTGGTTGAAGTCAGCCAGATATATCATCTCTCCCTTTCTCAGTGTCAGGAAGACATGTGAATTCTGCTGTTGATGCCTCTGTTTCTATCATCTCTGCTTTTTTATCCTCTGTTCTATTACTTGACCTCTATCTCTATCCAAAAATCATATCCACATCCATATTTATATTATTTATATCCATATGTTTATTACCCAACTGCTGCATTTACTGTTCATATTGCCAATAAATTTATGACAAAATGGCTTAAGGGAATGAGGGTTTTTATTCTGGCGTATGATTGCCTGTTTATATTCTTAATCCATCTTGGCAGGAGAGCTCATGCCAACACCGGGGCCGAGGGAACTGGCCACATCCATTGTTGAGAGATGAACAAACCTCACGTGCCAGACAGCATGCCTGTCCAACTATACCAAAGAATGCCAACTTCCTGAATCAATTTCCTCCATCTTATCCACCTGCCCAGGGAATAATCCCACCTAACATAGACTGAGTCTTCCCCATCAATTAGACAATCTCATGCAGGCTTTCTCTAGGGCTTAATTCAACTACAATTCTTTATAAATGTGCCCAGAGCTGGAGTCTCCAATTGTTAAGTTTGCTCCTGTAGCCAAGAACCACACCGATACCATCCCCCTTCCTTTTCCCACCGTATCTTATATCTTTATATCATCTATATCTAAAATGTTTATTTTTTTAGTTTTACTTACTTGGCAGAGAGAGGAGAGAGAGCAAGCGAGGAAGAAGAGGCACACACATGTACCATGTGGGCTTCTGTGAAACAAACTCAGATAGCTTGGTTTGAGAATAAACATCTTACCCACTGACTTAGCTCATTGGCATTATGTCCATTTCTTATGAGAATTAAATATCTAATAGATTTTTAGAACTAATAGCTCTACAATCTTTATAATTGATACATGTATTATAAAGGTTTTTGTTTTCCCCTTGAGCCAGGTGTGGTGGCACCAGCATTTAAGATGAAAAAAAGAAAATCACAAGCTTGAGGCTAGTCTGGGCTACTTGACAAGACACAGAATCAAGAGGAAAAAGATGTTATTTTCCCTGTTATTCCTTATCTTTTTAAACTGAGTTCTCGGGTATCCCAAGAGAGCCTTGGACTTGATATGCAGTGGAAAATGACCTGGGACACTGATTCTCTGTCTCCACCTCCAGAATGCTGGGATTATAGGCACATACCACCATGTCCAATGTATTCAGTTCTGGGGATTAATCCAGGGTTTTGTGTATGCCAGGCATCCCCAGTGAAGGCAGTGAGAACTGAGTGTTTAGCTCGGGGACTCCCGGAAGTCTGTGACCTAGCACTGTGTAAAGAAAATGAACAATCAAGAGCAATTAACCAGCGCTCCCAGTCTCACACTGCCCAGAGATTAAGACAATCACAACAATCCATAGCCGTAAAAGACATACTGTCCCTCATTCCATTACCTTATTCCCTACCTTATTTCTAAGCTTTAAAAGCTTGTCCAAAACCCACCCAGGTGCTCTCCCCCTGTTTAACTCCTGGTTACTCAGGCCCTTAGGAGTTGGGGCGGAGGGAAGGTGTCCTTTTCAGGCTTGCATAAAGGTCTGCTCCATTGCTGTGGAGATGGTCTCTGCTTCTTGTTTTCTTGCCTTAATCTCCGTTAACATTTCCTTTCACCAAGACCAGCTGTTCTTTTCTGCCTTAACTCCAAAGAATTCTTCTGGCTTCTCTCACCTGGTGACTGAAGGTGGACGGGTAACATTTCCTGTCAATGCTGAGCTTGGAAGAAGCTGTGATGATTTTGCTCCATCAAGAGGAGATGCAAAAGAAGTGAGCCTACATGTCCGCTTTGGGAGGGGTTGACCTTTGTCCTGAACCAAACACACACACACACACACACACACACACACACACACACACACACACACACGACCCACCTCATGTCTCTTCTGGAATGCTCCATTCTTTGAGTTCACTGCCTACACTTTGAGAAGTGGCAGGAACACAAGCTTAAACCAGAGCTGTAGACCCGAGAGATCTGCTTAGTCCCTGGAGATCTGCGGGAACAGGAAGAGGGAAGCTTTATTTTCTGTCTGATGCTCTGCAGAGGCTGAGGGAGGAAGAGTAGAGACCAGTCACACCTAATAGTGCCCAATTCAGGTCAGTATTCATTGGTCCTGGGCTTGGAGCCTGGATGAGAGATATGAATGACAACTGTAGAAGTTACAATTCTCTCCTCAAAGTGCTATAAGTCATATATAAATATTACTTTGTAATTCAAAAGAGGATATTATCTTTATTTGTTTTGATTCTTTGCCAATTTTAGATGAATACAACAAATTAATGTCATTTTAGCCTATATTGCTGGATTCCATCTGCCCTTCCTCTCCTATTGAAAACTTTCTTCTTCACAGCCAGTCTCAAAGAGATAGTTCCAAACTCAGGAGTATATCAAAGACCCTGGTTAAACTCAATAGGATACAAACCAAACCAAAGGACATGAATATGAGAAGTGTAGATATGTGTAGGGGGAAGGAGCTATCAAAGAAGGGGAGATAAGAAAAGGTAGAGAGGAAAGCAACCAGAGTGTATTATATCCATGTATGAAATTGTGAAAGAATAAAATACATCAACAAAGAAAAGAGGAAACCAATAAGCCCCTGCTCCCCGCCATGACCACATTGAAAGAGAGTATACAGTGGATCCCATAGGTAGGTACAAGGTCAGTTGGGATACATATTGGCCAAAGAGGAAAACTATTTTTTTATTATTTTATCACTTCACACATGAGCACTATGAACTAATATTTTCACACCTTAACCCTAAATCTCACCTTCCCCATACTCTTCACAATATAACTCTTTTTCCCTCCCAGACTCCCTCCCACTTTAAAGTTTTTTTTGCTTGTGTGGCCCAATGTGTTTTCTTTTTTTTTTTTATAATACATTTTTTATTATTTCCGCTCCTACAAACTTAATAGGTAGACCAGTTCCCTCCCACCCTCCTCTGCCCCTGAACCTCCTGCTCCCCCTCCTCTCCCTCCCCATCCCCCAGTGCCTCCCCCCCAATTCCCAGAGAGTCCTTTATTGTGTATGCCTAAATCTTTTCTGGGTCCTCCTCTCCGATGACGTACAAGGACCCAGTGGCATTTCCCTGAACCCTTTCTTGTGTTCCCCTTAAGCATAGGAACACTACTGTGGCTGTCAATCCCTTGCCTCCAAGGATCTTGGTGCCTTTAGCTGATGGTAGACATTGTGAGGTCAATAGTGTGTTGGACATTGCGCAGGGCATGCAAAGTCCTATTATGATTGCTTCAACCCTAACTAGTGTGGAGAATCTTGCATATCATTACTCCTCCCATCCTTTTGCTCTTACACTCTTACCGCCCCCTCTTCCACAAATGTCCCTGAGCTTCAGGATGGGGAGAGACTAAGCTGGCCTAGTTCTAGGTGGTTGATATAGAGTCTCTGAAGTTCTGGATTGTGGTTTGTTGATTTTCTTTTGCAGTTTTGCTGCTACTGCAATGCCCTTCACTCCATCCTGCTGGGCACTGTATGTCACCCCCTTTGAGTGTCTCAATGTGGGCTGGGTGAGTATGGTACTAGGAGCCACCTATTAGGGAGTACATATGGTGCTTAATTTCCTGGGTTTGGGATACTTCACTTAATATAATTGTTTCTAATGACATCCATTTCCCAGCAAATTCTAGTGATTCATCATTTTTGATGGCTGAGTAGTACTCCATTGTATAGATGTACCACGGTTTCCTTATCCACTCGTCAACTGTTGGACATTGAGTTGATTCCATGACTTTGCTATTGTAAACAGTGCTGCTATGAACATGGTCGTGCTTGTGCTATCAAGGTGAACCTCTGCTGCATGGGGGGTTATTCCCAAAAGTGGGATAGCAGGGTCATATGGCATTTCAATCTTTAATTTCTTTAAGAATCTCCAGATGGCTTGCCAGAGTGGCTGTATGAGCCTGCACTCCCACCAGCAATGTAGGAGAGTTCCCCTCTCTCCACATCCTCTCCAGCATTTGTTGTTGTTTGTATTGTGGATTTTTGCCATCCTGACTGGGGTGAGATGATATCTCAGGGAAGTTTTGATTTGCATTTCCCTGATGGCTAAGGAAGTGGAGCATTTTTTAAGATATTTGTTAGATATTTTAAGGTCATCCCTGGTAAAATTTCTTTTAAGTTCCAGGGTCCATTTTTTAATTGGGCCATTGTTTTCCTTGGAGTTTAGTTTTCTAAGTTATTTGTGCACTCTGGACAGTAGAGCTCTATCAGATATGTGGTTAGTGAAGATTTTCTCCCATTCTGTGAGTTGCCTTTGAGCTCGTGTTACAATCTCTTTATCTGAACAGAAGCTCTTTAATTTCACCAGGTCCCAACTGTTGAGAGTTAGTAGCAGTGACTGTGCCATTGGATGTCTATTTAGGAAATGTTGGCCTAGCCCAATCAGCTCGAGGGAGTTCCCTGTTCTTTCAACTATGGTTTTTATAGTCTCTGGCCTTATATCAAGGTCCTTGATCCATTTGGAATTAAGTCTTGTACATGGTGACAAGTATGGATCCAGCGTTAATCTTCTGCATGTGGAGATCCAGTTTTGCCAGCACCATTTGTTGAAGATGCTGTTCTTTTTCCATTAGATTCTTTGGGCCCCTTTGTCGAAGATCAAATGGCTGTATTTTTGTGGGCTTATATCTGGGTCCTCAACCCTTATCCATTGATCTGTGTGTCTCTTTTGGAGCCAGTACCAGGCAGTTTTTATAACTATGGATTTGTAGTATAGACTAAGGTTCGGTATGGTAATACCTCCAGCAGTGTTTTTGTTACTGAGGATTGTCTTTGCTATCCTGGGTCTTTTGTGCCTCCATATAAAATTTTGAGATTAATTGGTCAACTTCTTTAAAGAATTGCTTTGGGATTTTAATTGGTATACCATTGAATTTGTATATTGCCTTTGGTAGGATGGTCATTTTTACGATGTTGATTCTGCCAATCCAGGAACATGGGAGGTCTTTCCACCTTCTGATGTCTTCAGCAATTTCTTTCTTTAGGGTTTTAAAGTTTTCATTGTAAAGGTCTTTTACCTCCTTAGTTAGGTTTATACCAAGGTATTTCATTTTTTTAGGGGCTATAGTAAATGGGATTGTTTCTCTCAGGGCTTTTTCACTTCTTTCATTCTGGGCATAAGGAAGGCCTCTGATTTTTGCACATTTATTTTGTATCCTGCCACCCTGCTGAACTTCTCAATTAGTTCCAGGAGCTTCCTGATGGAGTTTTTGGGATCCCTCAGGTATACGATCATGTCATCTGCAAATAGGGTTAGCTTGACTTCTTCCTTGCCTATTTGAATCCCTCTTATGTCCCTTTCTTGTCTTATGGCTTCAGCTAAGACTTCAAGTACAATATTGAATAGAAGTGGTGAGAGTGGACAGCCTTGTCTAGCTCCTGATCGAAGTGGGAATGCTTCCAATTGTTCCCCATTGAGCATAATCCTTGCTGTGGGCTTGTTGTCTACAGCTTTTATCATATTGATAAAGGTTCCTTCCATTCCCACTGTCTCTAGCGTTTTGATCATAAAAGACTGTTGGATCTTGTCAAAGGCTTTTTCTGCGTCTATCGAGAGTATCATGTGGTCTTGGACTTTGGACTGATTTACATGATGAATTACATTTATTGATTTTCATATGTTGAACCAACCTTGCGTGCCGGGGATGAAGCATACTTGGTCCCTGTGAATGATCTTTTTGATATGTTTTTGAATCCGATTTGCTAAGACTTTGTTGAGAATCATTGCATCTGTGTTCATCAGGGAGATCGGTCTATAGTTTTCTTTTTTAAGTGAATCTTTATTAGGTTTTGGGATTAAGACAATATTAGCTTCATAGAAGGAATTTGGTAGTGTTCCTTCCTTTGCTATTTGATGGAACAGTTTAAGGAGTATTGGTGTTATTGACTCCTTAAATGTCTGGTAGAATTCTGTGCTGAATCCATCTGGTCCAGGACATTTTTTGGTGGGAAGATTCGAGATTACTTCTTCAATTTCCCTATATGTTATAAGGCCATTTAAGTAATTCACAACTTCCTGATCCAATTTAGGTAAGATGTGTTTACTTAGAAATTCATCCATCTCTTGTGTGTTGTCAAACTTCACAGATTATAAGTTTTTGAAATATGATGTTATAATTATCTGGATTTCTTGGGTATCAGTAGTGATTACTCCATGTTCATTTCTAATTTTGTTAATTTGGGTTTTCTCTCTCTTGCTTTTGGTTAGTTTAGCTAGGGGTGTATCAATCTTGTTGATTTTTTCAAAGAACCAGCTTTTTGACTGATTGATTTTTTCTATTGTTTTCTTAGTCTTGATTTCAGATATTTCTCCCCTTATTTTGCTAATCTCTCTTCTACTACTTTTGGGATCAGATTGCTCTAGTTTCTCTAAAGCTTTAAGCTGCATTGTTAAGTTGTTTATTTCTGATGTTTCCATTTTTTTGACGTAGGCATTAAGAGCTATGAACTTACCTCTTAGAACAGCTTTCATTGTGTCCCAGAGATTTTGGTAAGTTGTATTTTCGTTATCATTCACTTTCAGGAAATCTTGAATTTCCTTTTTAATTTCTTCCTGAATCCAGTTCTCATTCAGCATCATAGTGTTAAGTTTCCAGGAGTTAGTGTATTTTCTCTTGTTTGATGTGTTGTGGATGTCCAGCTTTAGGCCGTGGTGGTCTGATAGGGCACAGGTTAGAATTTCAACTTTCTTGTATATGTGTAGATTCATTTTGTGGCCCAATATGTGATCTATTTTGGAGAAAGTTCCGTGTGCTGCTGAGAAAAATGTGTATTCTTTGGTGCGTGGGTGAAAAGTTCGATAGAGATCTGTAAGGTCCATTTCTT
This sequence comes from Typhlomys cinereus, assembly GCA_023101885.1. Classification (NCBI taxonomy): domain Eukaryota; kingdom Metazoa; phylum Chordata; class Mammalia; order Rodentia; family Platacanthomyidae; genus Typhlomys; species Typhlomys cinereus. The sequence goes on along the minus strand of JALPQD010000960.1, from coordinate 263,986 downwards.
TAAGGGTTTGATTAAGTTCCAAAGTGTCTCTGTTACGCTTTTGACCTGTTGATCTATCCCATGTTGAGAGGGCGGTGTTGAAGTCCCCAAGAATTATCGTTTGGGGGTTGATTTCTTGCTTTAGACGCTGTAGGGTTTTCTTAATGACTGTGGAGGGGCCCGTATTGGGTGCATAAATGTTCAGGATTGTGAAGTCTTCCTGGTGAATTGTACCTGTGACTAAAATGTAGCATCCATCTGTGTCTCTTATGATTTTCTTTGGTTTGAAGTCCACTTTGTCTGAAAGCATAATTGCTACCCCTGCCTGTTTCCTGGTTCCATTAGCTTGTAAGATTTTGGACCAGCCTTTCATTCTTAGGATGTGCCTATCTTTTGTGGTGAGATGAGTTTCCTGAAGGCAGCAGATTGTTGGATTATGGTTTTTAATCCAAGTTTGTAATCTGTTTCTCTTCATCGGCGAGTTAATACCATTGACATTTAATGTTATAATTGAGAAATTATTTTTAATTCTGGACATTTTTTATGTTTAGTAGATTTTGTAAGCATGTTGTTTGATATTTATTTTTTGGTGGTATTATACTTCCCTTCTGTCCTCCTGGATACGCTTGTTCTTTTCTTCAAGCTTGAGTATCAGTTCTAGGATTTTTTGAAGGCCTGGTTTGGTAGACATGTATCCCTTCAAGTTGTCTTTGTGCTGGAAAACTTTTCTTTCTCCCTCAATCATGACAGATAGTTTTGCCGGGTATATCAGTCTGGGTTGGCATTTTTGCTCATTTAATACTTGAAGTATGTCTCTCCAAGCTCTTCTTGCTTTTACTGTTTCCATTGAGTAGTCATTTGTTATTCTAATAGGTTTACCTTTAAAAGCGAGTTGCTTTCTTTCTCTTGAAGCTCTCAGCACCTTTTCTTTGTCTTGAATGTGGAGTGTTTTGACTATTATTTACCATGGCGATTTTCTATTTTGGTTGTATTTGTTTGGGGTGCGGAATGCCTCTTGTATATGGATGGGCCTCTCTTTTTTTATATGAGGAAAGTTTTCCTTGATGATCGTTTGAAAAATTTCCTCAGGGGTGGTATTTTGAGATTCTTGTTGTGGTATTCCATGAACACACGTTAGGCCTCTTCAGGGTGTCCCATATCTCTTGGATATTTCTCTCAAGTATCTTTTTGGCTTTAACAACCTCTTCCATTGAGCTGGTTAGTACTCCCACTTTATCTTCAAGGTCTGAAATTCTGTTTTCTGCTTCGTTAGTTCTATTGATAAGACTCTCTTTTTTTTTCTTCACGCTTGAGTATCATTTCTAGCAGTTTTTGAAGGCCTGGTTTGGTGGCCATGTATCCCTTAAAGTTGTCTTTGTGCTGGAAAATTTTTCTTTCTCCCTCGATCATGACTGATAGTTTTGCAGGGTAAATCAGCCTGGGTTGACATTTTTGCTCATTCAATACTTGAAGTATGTCTCTCCAAGCTCTTCTTGCTTTTACTGTTTCGACTGAGAAGTCATTAGTTATTTTAATAGGTTTGCCTTTAAAAGTGACTTGTTTTTTCTCCCTTGAAGCTCTCAGCACCAGTTCTTTATCTTGAATGTGGAGTGTTTTAACTATTATTTGCCGCGGTGTGCTTCTATTTTGGTCGTATCTGTTTGGGGTGCGGAATGCCTCTTGTATATGAATGGGCCTCTCTTTTTTTAGATGAGGAAAGTTTTCCTTGATGATCGTTTGAAAAATTTCCTCAGGGGTGGTATTTTGAGATTCTTGCTCCGGTATTCCATGAATACGCATGTTAGGCTTCTTCAGGGTGTCCCATATCTCTTGGATATTTCTCTCAAGTATCTTTTTGGCTTTAACAACCTCTTCCATTGAGCTGGTTAGTACTCCCACTTTATCTTCAAGGTCTGAAATTCTGTTTTCTGCTTCATTAGTTCTGTCCAACAGTTCCTAAACAGACATCCAATGGCACAGTCACTGCTACCAACTCTCAACAGTTGGGATCTTGTGAAATTAAAGAGCTTCTGTTCAGATAAAGAGATTGTAACACGAGCTCAAAGGCAACCCACAGAATGGGAGAAAATCTTCACTAACCACATATCTGACAGAGCTCTACTGTCCAGAGTGCACAAAGAACTTAGAAAATTAAACTCCAAGGAAAACACTGGCCCAATTAAAAAATGGGCCCTGGAACTTCAAAGAAACTTTACCAGGGATGAAATTAAAATGTCTAACAATTATCTTAAAAAATGCTCCACTTCCTTCGCCATCAGGGAAATGCAAATCAAAACTTCCCTGAGATATCATCTCACCCCGGTCAGGATGGCAAAAATCCACAATACAAACAACGACAAATGCTGGAGAGGATGTGGAGAGAGGGGAACTCTCCTACATTGTTGGTGGGAATGCAGGCTCATACAGCCACTCTGGCGAGCCGTCTGGAGATTCTTAAAGAAATTAAAGATTGAAATGCCATATGACCCTGCTATCCCACTTTTGGGAATAACCCCCCAAGCAGCAAAGGTTCGCCTCGATAGCACAAGCTCGACCATGTTCATAGCAGCACTGTTTACAATAGCAAAGTCATGGAATCAACCTAAATGTCCAACAGTTGACGAGTGGATAAGAAAACTGTGGTACATCTATACAATGGAGTACTACTCAGCCATCAAAAATGATGAATTACTGGAATTTGCTGGGAAATGGATGTCATTAGAAAGAATTATATTAAGTGAAGTATCCCAAACCCAGAAAATTAAGCGCCGTATGTACTCCCTAATAGGTGGCTCCTAGTACCAAACTCACCCAGCCCACATTGGGACACTCAAAAGTAAACCTATGTAACACAGTAATTGCAAGGATTATGAACAAGAGAGATGGGTTAGGAGGGCCACACCAGAAACAAAGAGAGAGGAGACCATGTTACAGCAGAGAAAATAGGCCTCCATGAAGGTCTGCAAGTAAGTAATGAGAAACCTGGTTAAGTTCACAGACGTTCTTTCCTGATCTCACCAGAAGGGGAGGGCATATAGTCTAGCAGATAAAAAGTAATCATTTTGCAAATGGGTGATGGACCCCTCTCTCAGTGAGGTTTCCTACTCTTATTACATCTACCCTTGAATGTGCTATTACAACAAGACTCCAGTTTAACAGCTTTTTGTCTCTGGCCAGGGGGTGACATACAGTGCCCAGCAGAATGGAGTGAAGGGAATTGCAGGAGCAGCAAAACTGCAAAAGAAAATCAACAAACCACAATCCAGAACTTCAGAGACTCTATATCAATCACATAGAACTAGGACAGCCTAATCTCTCCCCATCCTGGAGCTCAGGGACATTTGCGGAAGAGGGGGCGGTAAGATTGTAAGAGCAAAAGGATGGGAGGAGCAACGATTTGCAAGATTCTCAACAATAGTTGGGGCCAAAGCAATCATAATGGAACTTTGCATGCCCTGCGCAATGTCCAGCGCACTGTTGCCCTCATAAAGTCTAGCATCTGATAAGGGCACCGAGACCCCTGGAGGCAAGGGATTGACAGCCATAGTAGTGATCTTATGCTTAAGGGGAACAAGAGAAAGGGCTTATGGAAATGCCACTGGGTCCTTATATGTCATCGGAGAGGAGGACACAGTGGAGAGTTAGGCACACACAATAAAGGACTATCTGGGAATTGGGGGGGAGGCACTGGGGTAAGGGGAGGGGGAAGAGGGGGGAGGGAGGGAACTGGTAAAAAATTTTTAAAATGTATAATTAAATTTTTAATAAAAAAAAAAAAAGACTCTCTGTGGAGTTCTGGGTTGAAGATAACTTGTCTTGTAGCTCAGTTTTAAATTTTTTTTTATTATTATTTATTTCAATTGTGCGCGTGTGTGTGTATGTATGTGTGCGCGCATGTGTGTACGTGTGTGTGTGTGTAGAACCACGGACGAATCGGGAACCACCATGGACGCCTCCATCTCCTTCTGCCCGGGGATTCACAGGCTCCGCCCTACCAGGACCAGAAGAGCAGGCCGCCCCCGCTTCCGCCTGGCGTCTATACATGGGATATGGGATCCGAACTCAGGACCTTCTGCCTGCAAGGCAGAGGCTTAACCCCTGAGCTACCTCTCCAGCCCCTTGTAGCTCAGTTTTAAACTCTGCTTGAGTCTGCTCTAACTGCTCTATGCCAGTTTTTGTTTCTTGCAGTTTTTCTCAACTCCTCCAAATGTCTGTTGTGCTCCTCTTCAAAGCGATTGATTCGATTATTTAATTCCTCTCAGATTTCCTCTTTCATAGTATTGAACATGGTAATGATATTTTGAAAGTCGTTATCCCGGGTCAGGCTTTCATGGCCATTTTCCATGGGTTTGTTCTGGTTGGAGTCTAACATTATGGGATTAATTCCTTCAGTGGGAGAATTGTTTACTTGAGTGTTGTTTCTCATGGATTTCCACTTTGACTTTGGCATTGTCGTTTTAACTCTTAAGATCTTTCAATTTCTGTGTGTTTTTCACTAAACTGAATTATTTGATCTGGGGTTCTAGGTTCGCGGTGAGACCCGCTGGATCGCGCGCGAGCGTCCCGGGTGGCGGAGTGGGGGAAGGGAGGATGGGGTGTGGGCAGGGAGCGCTATTTAACCTGGGGGAGCTGGGGCGGGGCCTGGGCGCAGAGGGGCTGTACTCCTCCCATGCCCTGCCCGGTCCGGCGGGATGGCAGGAGAAGCTGGGTCCCTTGGGCTGCCTGGCATTCTGGGGGTGGGCCGGGGGGGGGGGCTGGAGCTTACCGAGGTTCGCGGTGAGGCCCTGCTGGACCGCGCGGGCTTCCTGGGCGGCGGAGTGGGGGAAGGGAGGCCCAATGTGTTTTCTCTGTTCTGCCCCCAATGGCATGTATACAAACATGAATCCCTCATTGGGCACTCCCTTGAGGGAAACAAACATTTCATTTTTAAGATGAATGACTTATTTTTAGTGTGTGTGTGTGTGTGTGTGTGTGTGTGTGTGTGTGTATTGTTTGGTGTGTAGTATATTTATGGCAGGTTTATTTATATATGTGTGGGTGCCTACATGTGTGCATGCAGATTTGCATGCATGTATATGCATGCACTTGTATGTGAAGACCTTACTTTTTTAAAATTTTTTTTATTATTATTTATTCAACTATGTGCATGTGTATGTGCCCGCGCGTGTGTGTGTCTGTGTATGTGTAGAACCACGGATGAACTTGCGAACCACCATGGACGCCTCCACCTCCTGCCCCGGGATTCACAGGCTCCGCCCTACCAGGACCACAAGCGCAGGTTGCCCCCGCTTCCGCCTGGCGTCTATACGTGGGATCTGGGATCCGAACTCAGGACCTTCCGCCTGCAAGGCGGAGGCTTAACCCCTGAGCCACCTCTTCAGCCCAAGACCTTACTTTTTGAGACACTTAATCTGATGCTCATTGATTTAGCTAGGCTGACTGGTCAATGAGCTCCAAAGAACTGGCTGTCTTCACCCACCCCCCAAATTATAGATAGACTCAAGTGTATCACCTTTACCTGGGTGCTGGAGATCTGAACTCAGAGCCTCATACTTGCACGGCAAGTACTTTTTGCATTGAAGCACCTCCCAGCTTCTAATATGAACAAGTGGTTCAGCAGAATCAATGTATTAGTATGATCGTGTTCATTTGGAGCTTGATAAGAGAGTATAACTCATCTGAAGATGTACCTGTATGATACACTACCTGTCTAGCATGTGTAAGGACTTGAGTTTCCTCTCCAGCACCACGAAACAAGAGAGTAGATATTAAGTACTTTTACTACATACTTGAACAGCATATGTGGAGATGGGTATGCAAATGAGCATGTAGTCATTGTTTCACAATGAATGTGCACCTTAAACCTTCGCATGCCTTGAACATTTATAGTTATTGTTAGTCAATTTTACCTCATTCAAAATGAACAAAACCAAAACCAAATTTCATACTATGTGTTGCTAATTTTTAATTATATATATATTATATAGGCCATATTTTCAAGTTAAAACATATGTATCTATTCCTTTTATATGATACTTTACAATGAGTGCAATATATTTAAATCCAACCATTGTCGATGAACATTGAAGGTGCTTCTAATTTTAAAATATTTTAGTTATTCATTAGAGAGAAAAGACAGAGACAGAAATTCTAAGAGGAGAGAGAGAGAAGAGAAAGATTGATGATAGACAGACAGACAGGCAGATAGATAGATAGATAGATAGATAGATAGATAGATAGATAGATAGATAGATAGATGATAGATAGATAGATGATAGAGAAAAGAGAGTGAAAATGTCACAATACATGCGTGGAGGTCAGAAATCAACTTTGGGAAGTCTGTTCCCTCCTTCTACCATGTAAACTGGGAATAAAACGGGTCACTAGGTTTGCATGCAGGTTTCCTTTACCTGCTGAGCCAGCTCTTCTGGCCTCATGGTTTTTTTAATTTAATTTTATTTTTTATGTATATGTGGTGTGTGTGTGTGTATCACAGGGTACGGTGTGTCCCTGTGGAGGACCAAGGGTGACTTCAGAAATCATCCTGGATTGCTTCTACCTCCTTCTTGTTTTGCTCTGGGATTTTCCAAGCTCCATCCACCAGAGCCAGAAGTACAGGCTGCTGTGGTTTCTGCCTGGTGTTTTTTACTTGGGACCTGGGATCCGAATTCAGGACTTTCTGTTTGCAAGACAGAGTCTTAACCCCTGAGCCATCTCTCCAGCCATCTCTCCTCATGTTTTATCTTACAGTTAACAGAATATATGTAAACCCAACTAGTATTCATAGACATTTAGGTTGTTTCCTCTTCTGTTGGATCAACCAGTGTTGAGGTAAACATTTCTGTGCACACTGTCTATGGTTATAGGAACATAAAGATTCACTTGATGAACATATATGTCAGTCATTTAGCATTAAGAATTACAGGACCACTTAAATATGCATGTGTGTGGCTGGCAAGAGAGCTTAGTGAGCTGAGGCTTCCACTTTCCAAGCTGATGACTTGAGTTCAATCCCTGGAAGCCCCATGGTGGAAGAAGAAAATTTACTTTGAAAGTTGTCCTCTGACCTTCATCCATGTGCTATACATGAATGTACCATTTTCCTCACTTTCCCTCTCCTCTTCTTTGCTTCCTGTCCTCTTCCTTCTCTCATGTTTGTATTCATAAACAAAAATTAAAATATGCATATGTGACTAAACTTAAACATATTTGCATGCAGCCTACCAAACATGAATAATTAATCATGGCCGATAGGCTCTCACTTTGCTTTTTTTTTTAAAAAAAAGTTTTAATTAGCTCAGATATTCTTAATGATTTGCTCAGATATTGCTTAATGATTCGGATGACCTGAAAAATTTCTTCAGGTCCTACTTAGTTTCTCAAGGTTGTTTATGGTGTTTGTGCTATGACAGACTTAAAATCAGGCCATGAGAGATGTAGTTGAGGAAATTACAATCATGGCCAGTGCAGGGTCTTCCGAAGCACTGAGTGGACCTCTCTGTTCCGAAGACAGTAAATTATGGGATTGCACATGGGCGTGGCTACAGTGTAGATAACAGACAGCATCTTGTTGAGGTCCATGGACTTGATGCGGCTGGGGCGGCAGTAGATGAAGAGGGCAGCCGAGTAGAAGATACCCACCACCACCAGGTGGGAGGCACAGGTGGAGAAGGCCTTGCGCCGGGCCGCAGCTGATGGCATGCGGAGCACTGCCATGCCAATGGCCGAATAGGAGGCCAGGGCCACCAGGAGTGTTCCGCAGAAGATGACAATGGCGGAGATGAAGTCCACCAGTTCCGTGAGGGCCACGTGGGTGCAGGACAGGTTGAGCAGAGGGGAGACGTCACAGAAAAACTGATTGAGGACATTAGGACCACAGTAGGTCAGGCTGGCGATGCATTTTGTCTTTATTGCTGAAACCACCAGCCCACCCAGCCAGGAGGACAAGGCTAAGCCCAGGCAAACCTGGGGCCGCATGAGCAGAGGGTAGTGCAGTGGACGGCAGATGGCCACGTAGCGGTCATAAGCCATAGAAGCCAGGAGGGTGCACTCTGTGCAGATGAGCGAGACGAAGAAGAACAGTTGGGTCATGCATGTCACAAAGGAAACGTGATAGGGTCCAGTCCACAGCCCCACTAGGAGAGTGGGCATGGTCACTGACACATAGCACATCTCCAGGCAGCTGAGGTTGCCCAGGAAGAAGTACATGGGCTTGTGGAGCTCACTGTGACTGCAGACAAGGTAGATGATGAGTGTGTTCTCCAAGAGTGTCAGCAGGTAGAGAGTCAGGAAGACAGCAAAGAGGACATCTCTGACCCCCAGCCTGGTGGACAGGCCCAGCAGGACAAACTCCTGGACTCTAGTCATGTTGACCAACTCTAGGGACCTCCCCATCTGTAGAAAGCAAATCAAGACAAGCACATTACTATAAAAGCGGGAAAGGATAATGCTACTTGGAGAAAGTAGTATTGCCAGACACTGTTGGTAACTGTCCAGAAAGGTAGAGACCAGTAGATTATTTCTTTCATATATGTGTCTATGAGGTAGGTGTGTGTGTGTGTGTGTGTGTGTGTGTATACATGAGTTCATTTGAGTGTGTGTGACTGTGGTGACCCAAGGATGGCACCAGAACTCATCTTTTTTGTTGTGAGCCTGGGTGTTTCATTAAACCCAAAACATGCCATTTGGGCCATTTTGGCTAGGCAAGTTGCTCTGGGAATTCCCAGGTCTAGAATTACAGGCAGGTGACTATATCTGCCCAGCATTTTTACTTGGAGTCTGGGAATCTGAATTCAAGTTCTTTTTCTTGTGAGGCAAAAGCTTTAACCCTTAAGCCAACCTTATGATACCACTTCTTAAATGCTTTATTTTTCAAAGCATTTGGGGTCTAGTGGAAAGGATTAAGAAGTTGGGATAATTGATTGCACTTACCCATCCTTTTAGAGGAAATGACTCAGAAGTCAAGAGCTTGGTTTTCAGATTCAGTTCATTATGAGCCAAGGACAGAAATGTGGTGTTCAGGAGAAGGTTTTAAGGTTAAAGCTTTTGCCTCCCAAGCAAATGGACTTTGAGTTCAGATCCCCAGATTTAAAATGCTAGGCAAATATGTTGTAAACCTGTAATTCCTGCTCTGAAGGGAAGAACCTAGGAAACCACAGATTAAAGCAATAAAGAGGTAGAGCAATCCAGGATGATTACTAAAGTCACTCTTGGTCCTCCACAGGCGCACACACTCAAGAGCCCTGTTGTACTCACAGACACACACACACATGTATGTCTACCCACATGCAAACACACACACACTCTTGTTCTTTAACCTTTATATTTATATTGTTATCATTCTCTTTCTCTTCTCTCTCCTCACTCTCAGAGACCCAGAGCATCTCTCTGTCTCTGTCTCTGTCTCTCTCTCTTTCTCTGTCTCTCTCCAAATAAGTAAATAAAGGAAACTTTTTAAATATTAACAGCAACTCCATTAAAGGAGCCAGAAGGTAAGTGAAAATTCTTTAAAGAAAGATCATCATCAGGAGTCAAACTATCCCTTGAGACATTTGTATTTGCCATGTTCAAGGAAGGGCCTCACCAGCCAGTGCTCAGCTGGGAAGGAGCCCTCGATTGAGGCCAAAGGCAGATAAACTCCAACAGGATGGACAAGTGCATGAACTTAGATAAAAGTCTGAATGGCAACTATGAATAATGAGATCCAAATAGATGACTCCCCCTGAGCACTGAAGAGTCTGTGTACCCATCATACCGACTTGGCAACAGTTGAAGAAGATGGGAAAATCCAAAATCATGTCATTGGGATGGAATATGGATGGGTTGTGGACCAGCTGGCTTTGGGAGTCTGGGCCCAATGAAAAAATAATGGTATGACAGTCAGGACATACTATTTGGAAGACCAATCTTGATGAACACTTGGATATTTGTGCAGTGAGCTAGTGATTCACAGGTCTGCTTCCCAGTGTATAAAGGAATCAATGCATGCAGCATCTCTATATCCCTGTGTCGCATCCTCTACCAACTACGTTGGATGATAAAGTCCCAACATGGGGAAGACAGCTTCAGGGAAGCAGTTTTCTGGAAATAGGACATGGCTTATTTTGGAATAAATAATGAAAATATGAGAAACATGGGGGTTGCCAGGCTTAAAGCCTGCTCTCTGGAATGGGCAGTTGCTAGGGACCACACCCCTTTTGCAAATTGAGTCTTGCCTCTTATCTGCATAGACAAAGACAGACAAATTCTTCCCTTTTGTGGATTGGGTTTGCCTCTTATCTGTTCTTTCTGTTTTTCTCAGGCCTAGTTAAACTATCACTTCCCCCTACAGTTCCTGCTTTCTGAACTGGAGATACCAAGTAAATCACTTTAAGTCTTTTTCATTTCCTTTTATTTTTTTATTAATACATTTTTATTATTATTTCAGCTCATACAAACTTAATAGATACACCAGTTCCCTCCCTCCCCCCCCAACCTCCTGCTCTCCTCCCCTCACCCCTGCCGACCCAGGCCCCCCCCCCCCCCCCCCCCGTGCCTCCCGCCCCAATTCCCAGAGTCCTTTCTTGTGCATGCCTGACTCTCCTCTGGGCCCTCCTCTCTGATGACGTACAAGGACCCAGTGGCATTTCCCTGAACCCTTTCCTGTGTTCCCCTTAAGCATAGGAACACTACTGTGGCTGTCAATCCCTTGCCTCCAAGGATCTTGGTGCCGTTAGCAGATGCTAGACTTTGTGAGGTCAATAGTGTGTTGGACATTGAGCAGGGCATGCAAAGTCCAATTATGATTGCTTCGGGGCCCTAACTTGTGTGGAGTATCTTGCAAATCATTGCTCCTCCCATCCTTTTGCTCTTACACTCTTACTGCCCCCTCTTCCACAAATGTCCCTGAGCTTCAGGATGGGGAGAGATTAGTCTGGCCTAGTTCTAGGTGGTTGATATAGAGTCTCTGAAGTTCTGGATAGTGGTTCGTTGATTTTCTTTTGCAGTTTTGTTACTCCTGTAATGCCCTTCACTCCATTGGGATGGGCACTGTATGTCACCCCCTGGCCAGAGTCTTATTAAAGACTCCAGTTTGGGATCACTCAGGTGTAAGATCATGTCATCTGCAAATAGGGATAGCTTGACTTCTTCCTTGCCGATTTGAATCCCTCTTATGTCCCTTTCTTGTCTTATGGCTTCAGTTAAGACTTCAAGTACAAATATTGAATAGAAGTGGTGAGAGTGGACAGCCTTGTCCAGTTCCTGCTCGAAGTGGGAATGCTTCCAATCGTTCCCCAGTGAGCATAATCCTTGCTGTGGGCTTGTTGTACACAGCTTTTATTATATTGATAAAGGTTCCTTCCATTCCTACTGTCTCTAGCGTTTTGATCATAAAAGGCTGTTGGATCTTGTCAAAAGCTTTTCTACATCTATCCAGAGTATCATGTGGTCTTGGACTTTGGACTGGTTTACATGATGAATTACATTTATTGATTTTCATATGTTGAACCAACCTTGTGTGCTGGGGATGAAGCCTACTTGGTCCCCATGAATAATCTTTTTAATATATTTTTGAATCCGATTTGCTAAAACTTTGTTGAGAATCTTTGTGTCTGTGTTCATCAGAGAGATCGGCCTATAGTTTTCTTTTTTAAGTGAGGCTTTATTAGGTTTTGGGATTAAAACGATATTAGCTTCATAGAAGGAATTTGGTAGTGTTCCTTCCTTTGCTATTTGATGGAACAGTTTAAGGAGTATTGGTGTTATTAACTCCTTAAATGTCTGGTAGAACTCTGTGCTGAATCCATCTGGTCCAGGACATTTTTTGGTGGGAAGATTTGAGATTACTTCCTCAATTTCCTTATATGTTATAGGACTATTTAAATAATTCACAACTTCCTGATTCAATTTAGGTAAGTTGTGTTTACTTAGAAATTCATCCATCTCTTGTGTGTTGTCAAACTTCACAGAGTATAAGTTTTTGAAATATGATGTTATAATTCTCTGGATTTCTTGAGTATCAGTAGTGATAACTCCATGTTCATTTCTGATTTTGTTAATTTGGGTTTTCTCTCTCCTGCTTTTGGTTAATTTAGCTAGAGGTGTATCAATATTATTGATTTTTTCAAAGAACCAGCTTTTTGACTGGTTGATTTTTTCTATTGTTTTCTTAATCTCGATTTCAGATATTTCTCCCCTTATTTGCTAATCTCCTTTCTTCTACTACTTTTTGGATCAGATTGCTCTAGTTTCTCTAAAGCTTTAAGCTGCATTGTTAAGTTGTTTATTTCTGATGTTTCCATTTTTTTTTTTTTTTTGATGTAGGCATTAAGAGCTATGAACTTACCTCTTAGAACAGCTTTCATTGTGTCCCAGAGATTTTGGTAAGTTGTATTTTCGTTATCATTCACTTTCAGGAAATCTTGAATTTCCTTTTTAATTTCTTCCTTAATCCAGCTCTCATTCAGCATCATATTGTTAAGTTTCCAGGAGTTAGTGTATTTTCTCTTGTTTGATGTGTTGTGGATGTCCAGCTTTAAGCCGTGGTGGTCTGATAGGGCACAGGTTAGAATTTCAACTTTCTTGTACATGTGTAGATTCGTTTTCTGGCCCAATATGTGATCTATTTTGGAGAAAGTTCCGTGTGCTGCTGAGAAAAATGTGTATTCTTTGGTGCGTGGGTGAAAAGTTTGATAGAGATCTGTAAGGTCCATTTCTTTCAGGGTTTGATTAAGTTCCAAAGTGTCTCTGTTAAGCTTTTGACCTGTTGATCTATCCCATGTTGAGAGGGGGTGTTGAAGTCCCCAAGAATTATCGTTTGGGGGTTGATTTCTTGCTTTAGACGCTGTAGGGTTTTCTTAATGAATGTGGAGGGGCCCGTATTGGGTGCATATATGTTCAGTATTGTGAAGTCTTCCTGGTGAATTGTACCTGTGACTAAAATGTAGTATCCATCCGTGTCTCTCATAATTTTCTTTGGTTTGAAGTCCACTTTGTCTGATAGCATAATGGCTACCCCTGCCTGTTTTCTGCTTCCATTTGCTTGTAGAATTGTTGACCAGCCTTTTATTTTTAGAGCGTGCCTATCTTTTGTGGTGAGATGGGTTTCCTGCAGGCAGCAGATTGATGGATTGTGATTTTTAATCCAAGTTTGTAATCTGTGTCTCTTGATTGGTGAGTTAATTCCATTAACATTTAGTGTTATAATGGAGAAACTATTTTGAATTCCAGACATTTATTATGTTTAGTAGTTTTTATAAGTATATTGCTTCACTTTTAATGGTGTTATACTTGCCTTCTGTTCTCCTGGATATGCCTGTTTTTTTCTTCACGCTTGAGTATCATTTCTAGCATTTTTTGAAGGCCTGCTTTGGTGGACATGTATCCCTTCAAGTTGTCTTTTGCTGGAAAATTTTTCTTTCTCCCTTGATCATGACTGATAGTTTTGCAGGGTATCAGCCTGGGTTGACATTTTTGCTCATTCAATACTTGAAGTATGTCTCTCCAAGCTCTTCTTGCTTTTACTGTTTCGATTGAGAAGTCATTTGTTATTTTAATAGGTTTACCTTTAAAAGTGACTTGTTTTTTCTCCCTTGAAGCTCTCAGCACCAGTTCTTTATCTTGAATGTGGAGTGTTTTAACTATTATTTGCAGTGGCGTGCTTCTGTTTTGGTCGTATCTGTTTGGGGTGCGGAATGCCTCTTGTATATGGATGGGCCTCTCTTTTTTTAGATGAGGAAAGCTTTCCTTGATGATCGTTTGAAAAATTTCCTCAGGGGTGGTATTTTGAATTCTTGCTCTGGTATTCCATGAATACGCATGTTAGGCTTCTTCAGGGTGTCCCATATCTCCTGGATATTTCTCTCAAGTATCTTTTTGGCTTTAACAACCTCTTCCATTGAGCTGGTTAATACTCCCACTTTATCTTCAAGGTCTGAAATTCTGTTTTCTGCTTTGTTAGTTCTGCTGATAAGACTCTCTGTGGAGTTCTGGGTTGAAGATAACTTGTTTTGTAGCTCAGTTTTAAACTCTGCTTGAGTCTGCTTTAACTGTTCTATGCCAGTTTTTGTTTCTTGCACTGTTTTTCTCAACTCCTCCAAGTGCCTGTTGTGTTTGTATATGGATGGGCCTCTCTTTTTTTAGATGAGGAAAGCTTTCCTTGATGATCTTTTCGATTGATTCGATTATGTAATTCCTCCCGGATTTCCTCTTTCATAGTATTGAACATGGTAATGATCATATTTTGAAAGTCGTTATCCTGGGTCAGGCTTTCTTGGCCTTTTTCTGTGGTTTTGTTCTGGTTGGAGTCTAACATTATGGGATTAATTTCTTCAGTGGGAAATTTGTTTACTTGAGTGGTGCTTCTCATGGATTTGCACTTTGACCATGGCATTGTCGTTTTAACTCTTAAGATCTTTCAATTTCACTAAACTGAATTATTTGGCCTGTGGTTCTGGGGGTGGGCAGGGACAGAGCTTACCTAGGCGGAGTGGGGTGGGGGAAAGGGAGGATGGGGGCTTCGGCGTGGAGCTATTTAACCTGAGGGGAGCTGGGGCGGGGCCCGGACTCAGGGGGAGGTCCTCCTCCTCCCTGGGCCCTGCAGGCGGCTCCGGCTGTATAGTGGGGTCGGAGCCGGGTCCCTTTGGGCTGACCTGGGGTTCTGGTGGGCGGGCGCGGTTTTTCATTTCCTTTTAACAAATAAGTGTCAAATCTGCTTTCAACTTTAAATTAAATTATAACTGGAGATTTCATGTATAGTCCCACACAGCAAATAGATGTCACTCCTGCCTTTTCTTTGTTAGCCAGAATGTATATACGCTGATTTTAAAGAAATTAGAGAGTAATTTCAAGAGTCCAAAACATAGTTGGGTAAAATTCTCTCAGAAATATGACTCTTGCTCAATTAATTCAGAAATTCAATATATGTGAGATTATGCCATCTGTTCACTAAAATCAGTACACAACTATGTCTTATAAAGTACATAAGTTATTAGAAAATAAAAATAAAATAAATCCTAATAAAGTCCTACCATTATGACCAAATATAGGTCAGCTTATATGATAACAGCCAGATTGGTATCTTCCAAAAGGAAAAATAAATGTATGGCGTGTGCCCCACTTCAACAGATTCACCTTTACCATTTACAGGAATATATAATAGATATGGCACACATATAGTTTATTAAAAACATATTCCTTATTGAAATCTAAATTCTATGGATAGATTAAAAAGGAACTCCATCTCCTTGGTATATTTTTACAAATACAGTCTTTATTAATGCAATGACAGCAGTATGGACTTAGACCCTGTGGCTATTTGGTGGAGCATTGTAAAATAAATAGATTTAGAGATACTGGGGAAATGGAACAGAGACTGTTAATATGTAATAAGACTTGTCTGTGTCTTTACCCTCAAACGATGGGTTACGTACTTAAAAATTGTTTATACAAAAGATGATTCTTGCTGAGCATAGAAGACTGGGAGGGTACATGTCTGTTTAATTTCTTCAGTGGGAAATTTGTTTACTTGAGTGGTGCTTCTCATGGATTTGCACTTTGACCATGGCATTGTCGTTTTAACTCTTAAGATCTTTCAATTTCACTAAACTGAATTATTTGGCCTGTGGTTCTGGGGGTGGGCAGGGACAGAGCTTACCTAGGCGGAGTGGGGTGGGGGAAAGGGAGGATGGGGGCGTCGGCGTGGAGCTATTTAACCCGAGGGGAGCTGGGGCGGGGCCAGGACTCAGGGAGATGATTCTTGCTGAGCATAGAAGACTGGGAGGGTACATGTGCAGTGACACATTCTTTTCCCTAAAATTTTCTAGTATAAAATCTGTTGCAAACTTCAATAAAATGAGTTCAGATTCACTCAGCCTGGAGCCGTCTGTCTGTTCTTCACCTCCGCCAACAACTTATCCATCTAGTGGGCTCCTAGACCCAGATTGTAGTCAGACTGTGACATCCCTGAGACTCTTGTGATTCTTCTGGAACCTTAAGATCACACATTCTTCTTTTTTTTTTTTAATTCAATTATGCTTGTGTGCACATGTGTGTATGTATGTGTGTGTGTGTGTAGAACCACGGGCGAATTCAGGAACCACCATGGACGTCTCCACCTCCTCCTTGTTTACTCTGCCCTGGGATTCACAGGCTCCGCCCTACCAGGACCAGAAACGCAAGCCGCCCCCACTGCCACCCGGCATCTATACGTGGGGTCTAGGATCCGAACTCAAGGCACCTTCCACCTGCAAGGCAGAGGCTTAACCCCTGAGCTACCTCTCCTGCCCCAAGATCACACACTCTTCAATCTCTCCGTTATCTTCTTGGGAGACTCCAGTTTTCTGTGTCTAGAAACGAGTGATCTCTGTGTTTCCCATGGTTCTAGATCCTGGGACTCAGAAGAATTCATCTCAAAACCTTTTCTTCCCTAATGTCCATTGACAAAGGAGGCATAACCCTCCAAAACTATGTTTCCCTGTGTCTATCCAAATCAGTATGCAAAGAAATGAAGTGGAAATTACTAGATCTGAAGTGAAAAACAAGAAGACATTTAACTGGGCATGAGAGAGTGGAGACCAGCCTTTGATTTAGGGAGAGTACATTGTGCATCTCTTCTCGTTCCAGAATTGAAGCTACTTATTTGTTGAAGCTAGCTTCCCATTTCAAAACCAGGAAATAGAAAAATATCTCCACCAAGGGTTGATGGGAATATAGAGTGATACATGCAGGATACTTGACAATAGAAAGAGCTTAATTATAATATTCGTGATTACTGTTTCCATGATGATATGTGTGTATGTGTGCATGCATGTGTGTGTACGTATGTGTACAAGGGGGTACCTGAGTGCGTGTACCTGTGGAGACCCAGGAGTGATATTCAGAATCATTTTGGATTGCTCTGCCTCCTTATTGCTTTGCTCTGGAGTTTTCCACAGTCTGCTTTCAGGAACGAAATTATGAGCCACTGGCATGTTACGTGGCATGTTACGTGGGATCTGGGATCTGCACCCAAGTTCTTTTGCTTTTGAGGTAAAAGCTTTAATGTTGTGCTATCTCCCTAGCCTGGGGACAGCTTTTAAAAGTTGGTTCTCTCTGACACACAGACTCTGATGATCAAACTCAGGTCTCCTCCCAGGTTATCTCCCCAGTCCTTTTCTGCAATCTTAAAGTATATCTCTTGACCTGTCAGACTGAGCACTGGATGAGAATGCATAGAAGACTATGTTCTCAAGAACATTTCACATAATCTTGTTCCTCCTTCCTTCCCCTCCACTGAATCTTCTTGGACCCTCCTGATGGGATCTGCCTATCTTCTTCTTCCATCATCCTCCCCACACTCACTGTGGTGATCCTTTCAGTGGTAACTCAATTAGATGGATGATTTGGGTGCACTGAGTTCTAGACAACCTATTAGAATCTATTAGAAGTAGCCACAGGGTACTACGAAGGGCTGCCCAATATCCTGAATCCAAGAACTAGGACACTTAAAAACTTTTCAACTAAAATGATTTCTGAAAGCTGGGAGGATGACCCAAGGGTTAAAATCTTTACTTCACGAGTAAATGGACCTGAGTTCAGATCCTCAGATCCCATGTAAAAATACCAGTAGATGTGGTAGTAGCTTGCAATTCTGGTCCTAAAAGTTAGAACCCAGGAAATCCCAGTGCAAAACAATAAGGAGGGAGAGCAATCCAGGATGACTCCCGATGTCACTCTTGGGCCTCCATAGGCACACACACTAGAATGCCCTCTGGCATACCCCCCACATGCCTGCAAACAAAAATATTTCTGAACTATGAACTGTCTTATAACAGTTCCTTAATGTAGAAGAACTATATTGATGAAGAAGAGCTGATTTCTTCTCTCTATAGGAATTCGAACTACATGTTCTACATATTGCTTTGAATTGACTGCTTATGCTTCTCATTCCTCACTGTTATATGTTTTTAAAATACAGATACTAATATTTACCTTGACTCCCCTTTTGTCTGCTGAAAAAGAGAGAATATAACATGGAACCCCAGGCTTAAGTTCAGAAGGTAACTATATCAAACAAAATTCAGACTTTCTCTCATGAGAAAATAGAGTCATAGCTGGTAAAAGTCTTCAGTAGTTTATAGCTCTCCTCTACTGCATAGGCATTAAGGAGTAAGAACATATACAAACACACAGGGCACCCAGAACTGTACACATAGCAATGGAAAAGAAGTCATGTTTTTGCCGCAAAACCATTGGAAAGCTTTGAAGAACTATGTCTCTAGAAAAATTGCTTAATATATTTAAGCTCACATTGCATATTCTGAGATTTAAAAGTGTTTGTTCTCACTCAGGAATTAATTGATTCCATATACTAGATGCTGTTGAATATCTATCCTTCTTGGTAGAATATTGTAGTTCTAAAGTCAGAAAAAGATGTCATTCCCACCATCACTGGGTCTCAGAAAAACATTTGAACTTGGTTTGCATCATTCACAAGACAAAATTCAGAGATACAGTTACTGATACTACATCTTCATTAAGTTCTTTGAGAGCTAAGTTAGTTTGCAGCTCCAAAACCAAAGTCAATACCTTGTACACCCAAGATGGTCTAGGAAAGAAAGTTCCATGTCTTTACTCACAAAGAATGCTGCTGGTGTTTCTTACCTGATGTGTAACAGTAGATAGGTTTAGATCCTGTCTTTCAAATGCTGTACTTGAAAGCGACTCTGATGCCCAGGTGTATTCAGCTGCTACCAGGAGGAGGAGATGCCAATAAGTGGGAGAATGGCCCTTCAGTCCATCTTGGGAGAAGCTGTTCTTGATCCTGAAATAGGCCCACTCACCCCCATCGCCACTTGCAGTTCCTCTTATGGCTCTAGATCCTCTGAACTGTTGAGTGGACTTCCCACACTGGAAGGAGGCAAGGACACAAGCTGAAATGGAAGCTCTGGACCACAGGGACTTCCCCAGTCCCTGTGGATTTGAAGGAGAGGTGGAAAGAAAACCTTCACCTAATGTTCTGCAGAGATGTACAGAGAAAGGGAGCTGAGGGAAGCTTGTCTTCAAATCACTCTCAATTAACGCCAGTGTACATTGACTTGTTTCTTATCCATGATGAGGACTATTATGTGAACACAAAGCAAATGGGCTATTATGTGAACACAAAGCAAAACCGGTATGGCCTTCAGTTCTTCGATCTTCAGTGTAGGGGAACATGCTTATAAGACAAGTACTTGACCCACTGATTATACCCTGTGGTATTGAGTGGAATTAAATGCAAATGATGTCTATTTAGACAGAGATGGACATATGTGCATATATACTTTTGTGTATCCACAGCTGTGAGTGTATACAGAAGGACATGAACATGCATATTTGCACATGGGCATAACCATATAAACATAGCTGCTCTTGCAATATATATTACATAATACACACACACACACCACACATACACATTTGCTGCTCTGTTTTCTCAGAGGCCCAGGGGCAACGAACCTAAGAGGTCTCTAGATCTTGGTTTCTATAGCCATTCTCTAAGGAAAGGATATTCTCATACATGTTACCACCTGTCCAAGACATTACAATAAAAAGGGTCACAATGGACCACTCTCAAGTCTACTAATAAATTAGATAACCAGGAGGAAATGAATGAAATTCCTCAAAATGTACAATTTACCAAGACTGAGTGAGGAAGAAATAGTAAGTCCTAAGCAAAGAAATGGAAGCATCAATTTAAAACATCCCAGAAGGAAGGCTGAGAACTGGATGGCTTCATGTCGAATTCAAACATTCACAGGAAAAGAGCAATACCAATTGTTCTTCAGCTCCAGAAACCAGAAATAAGAAGCTATGCTTCCAAATTTCAGATGACATGATGCTTTCAGTAGGAAATGTTAAAAGATATCACCAAAATTATGTTAGAACTAATGAATGAATTCAGTCAAGGAGCAAAATACAAAATTGATACAGAAAAAAATAAGATCTGTTTTGTAGGATGCAGAAACTTTTAAATACATACTAATTCTAATAAGAAGTAAAAGTCATCCAGCTTTCTTCTTTTTATCTTTGTCAGTTTCACACATGTATGCAATATAATATGACCATATTCACCCTCCCATTTTCTTCTTTTTTTTCAGTGTATGTATTTTATTTTATTTTATTTTTTAACATTTTTATTATTATTTCTGCTCATATAAACTTAATAGGTAAACCAGTTCCCTCCCCCTCCCCATTTTCTTCTTAAATTTGACAATTTCATACATTATTGCAATAAATTTAAGACATTTCACCCCATGTTATTCAATCACACTCCTCCTTCTCCTACTGCAAACATTCTTCCCAGCCAGTATCTCTCCTACTTTCACATCTTTGTGTGCATGTGTGTCTTTGTGTCTTTGTGTGTGTGTGTGTGTGTGTGTATGTGTGTGTGTTTTCCACTGAATTTCATCAGGTTGCCTAAATTAGCATGTACCTTGGCACTTGTTGGAACATGGACCATATGTCAGTGGGTATTCCACTGAAAAAGGTGACTCGGCTTTCCACAGCTAGCATTAGCCCTTAGTAATCTCTCAGGGAAGGCTCGAAGCTTCTTGAAAATTTCCTCTTTCCATCTATGAAGTGTTGTGCAGATTATGGAAGGAGACACAACAGCAGTGAGTTCATGGTCTAGCAGCCTCTCCTATCTGTCCAAAAGATACTGTTCGGCAGCACCCTTCCCCACTATCTGTCTTTTAAATTATTACCACCCCCTTCTTCATGATATTCCCTGAGTTCTAGATTGGGGAATAATATAGACATCCTGGTTAGGACCAAGGAATCCACAATCACTTATACTCTGCACTTTGGCTAGTGTGTTTCTCTGTATTAAACACCTTCTATTACAGAAGGAAACTTTTCTTTTGAGGGTGGAGAGCTGTTCTAATCTGTGAATATAATGATAATATATCTATTTTATATATTATATAAATATATATTATATATTTTTTTATTTATAGTATGTCTATAATTTCAGCCCCAGAAGGCAGAGTCTGGTAAACCCTAGCACATACTGGCTAGCCAGACCAGCCATGTAGGTGAGCACTGGGTTTGATAGAAAACATTTCTCAAGTAAAGTAGAAAAGCATTAAGACTGATCCTCATATCAACCTCAGACCTTTTTTATTTGCCTGTGTATGTTGTGAGTGTGCATGTGTGTAGATGTATGTGGGTTTGTATGTTTGCATGTGTGTAGGTGTATATGAATGTGTGTCCGTGGAGGCCGAAAAGTAATTTCAGGAATCATCTTGAATTGCTCTGTCTCTTTATTGCTTTGCTCTGGGGTTTTCCAGGTTCTGTCTTCCAGGGCTGGGATTATAGGCCACTGTAATTTTTGCCTGGAGTTTTTACTTAGGATCTGAGCTCAGATCTTTTGCTGTGAGTCAAATTCTTAATCCCTCAGTCATCTCTCCAGCTCCTCAAATTCAGACCTTCACATATACATGCACCCCCACAAATATGCACTCACACATACAAACATCCCTCACATACACAGACACATGCATCTGTACACATACAAACATGTATAAGCACATGTACACACTCCATACACATATTTGAAAATGGAAAAAATATTGTAGGTGTGAAATAGGATGTGAAAATGGATATTAAATATTTGCACCACGAAAGTAATGATGTGTACAATAGATATATTCAAATAAAAAGACCTAAAGGTAGAAGGGGACCATGTTAGCAAGAGGAAGGAGGGAGTGGGATGCAGAAGGGAGACCAGAGAGGAGAACTGGGGTGAATATAATCAAATACACTATATACATATATGACCATGTTGTCATGAAACATATGCTGACATTCTTTTTTCCAAGAAAAAATTGTGATAACATGTGAAAATCTGCATGAATGGGGCTGGGGACATGGCTCAGGTGTTATAGCCTTTGCTTCACAAGAGAAAGGTTCAGATCCCCAGACCCCACATAAAAATGCCAGGTAGAAATGGCTGCAGCCTATAATTCTGACACTAGAAGGCAGAACATGGAAAACTTCAGAGCAAAGCAATAAGTAGGTACTGAAAATCAGGACTATTCCTGAAATCATCCTTGGGCCTACACACACTCAAGTGTCCTGTTGTACACACACACACACACACACACACAAAGGAAAGAAGGAAGGAGAGAGGAAAGAAAGAAAGAAAGAAAGAAAGAAAGAAAGAAAGAAAGAAAGAAAGAAAGAAAGAAAGAAAGAAAGAAAGAAAAAAGAAAAAAGGAAGGAAGGAAGGAAAGAAGAAAGGAGGGAAGGGAGAGAGGAAGGAAGGAAGGGAGACAGGAAAGAAAGAAAGAAGGAAAGAGAAAGAAAGAAAGAAAGAAAGAAAGAAAGAAGAAAGAAAGAAAGAAGAAAATTGGCAAGAATGAATGACTCTCAAACCAAATGTACACACCACACACACACACACACACACACACACACACACACACACAAAGGAAAGAAGGAAGGATACAATGAAGAAAGAAAGGGAGAGAGGAAAGAAAGAAAGAAAGAAAGAAGAAAGAAAGAAAGAAAGAAAGAGAGAAAAAGAAGAAAATTGACAAGAATGAATGACTCTCAAACCAAATGTGTACACCAGGCTACCATGAATGGGGCTGGGGACATGGCTCAGGTTGAGAGCCTTTGCTTCACAAGAGAAAGGTTCAGATCCCCAGACCCCACATAAAAATGCCAGGTAGAAATGGCTGCAGCCTATAATTCTGGCATTGGAAGGCAGAACATGGAAAACTTCAGAGCAAAGCAATAAGTAGGTACTGAAAATCAGGACTATTCCTGAAATCATCCTTGGGCCTATCTCCTGCCCTTACATGTTGTCTTTGATAACTTCTTTCTTTCATGAACTTTGCTCATTTTGACTTTGTATGTATGAAACCTCTAATTGTCAGTTATACCTCAAAGAAGATGAAATGGTTAACAAAACATGAAGAGTCTACACTTCTTTATTTGCTATATTAAACTTAGCATGTATACCCATTGCAATGTAAGAATCAATTCCTATTTATTTAAGGTCATGATGCTTAGCCCATAGTTAATTTAAAATAAAATACATTATTAAGCATTTAAGCTGTATTTGAGCTTTCTTGTTGCAAATGATAAAGCAATGAATATTCATGTACATATATCTATTTCTATTTGTGAGAAGGTGCCAAAGTATATAAATATTGGTCAGTCTTCCAGGGACATTTTTAGGTGTTGACCTAAGGAGGTGTATTATTACCTACTAACATGTAATCTTTTTGTGGTGTGTGTGCGTGTGCGTGTGTGTGTGTGCGTGCGTGTGTGTGTGTGTGTGTGTGTGTGTGTGTGTGTGTAGAAGAGGGCTCTTGAGTGTGTGGGCCTGTAGAGGTCCAAAGGGAGACATGAGGACTCTACTATCTTGTCACTTTGGTCTGGAGTTTTCCAGGCCTCTCCTTCCAAGGATGGAAGTGCAGACTACTGCCATTTACGTCCTGTGTTTTCACACGGGGTCTGGGATGTGAATTCAGGTCCTTTTGCTTGCAAAATAAAGGCTTTAACTCTTGAGCTATCTCTCCTGCCCTTACATGTTGTCTTTGATAACTTCTTTCTTTCATGAACTTTGCTCATTTTTACCTTTAGATAGTTCAGATTTAATTTTTAGAGGGTGTGGTATCAATGCATATTACAGAGAAAAAGGTTTGTCATATTTTTCTTTGTATTTCTAAGGTTATTTAGAATGTTTGGAGTCCAGAAATATTTGTGGTTCTTTTTTGTGTGGTGTCAAGGGTCAGGTCCTGTGTCTGCTAGGAAGCAGTTCTACCACTGAGTTACATCCCCAGCTATTCAGGAGTATTATCCAGGAAGTGAGAGGTTCAGGTGTGGGAGAGCATATTCATGGCCAGTGGAGGGTTTTCTGTAGAGCAGCGTGGACTTCTTTGTTCCGCAGACAGTAAATGATGGGGTTGCACAGTGGCGTGACCACTGTGTAGATGACAGACAGCACCTTGTTGAGGTCCATGGACTTGATGCGGCTGGGGCGGCAGTAGATGAAGAGGGCAGCCGAGTAGAAGATACCCACCACCACCAGGTGGGAGGCACAGGTGGAGAAGGCCTTGCGCCGAGCTGCGGCTGATGGCATGCGGAGCACTGCCATGCCAATGGCCGAATAGGAGGCCAGGGCCACCAGGAGTGTTCCGCAGAAGATGACAATGGCGGAGATGAAGTCCACCAGTTCCGTGAGGGCCACGTGGGTGCAGGACAGGTTGAGCAGAGGGGAGACATCACAGAAGAACTGGTTGAGGACATTGGGACCACAGTAGGACAGGCTGGCAATGCATGTGGTCTTTGCCACTGAGACCACCAGCCCACCCAGCCAGGAGGACAGGGCTAAGCCCAGACAGACCTGGGGCCGCATGAGCAGAGGGTAGTGCAGTGGACGGCAGATGGCCACATAGCGGTCATAGGCCATGGAGGCCAGAAGAGTGCACTCTGTGCAGATGAGGACAATAAAAAAGAAGAGTTGGGTCATGCACAGGGTGAAGGAGATATGATAGGGTCCAGTCCACAGCCCCACTAGGAGAGTGGGCATGGTCACCGACACATAGCACATCTCCAGGCAGCTGAGGTTACCCAGGAAGAAGTACATGGGCTTGTGGAGCTCACTGTGACTGCAGACGAGGTAGATGATGAGTGTGTTCTCCAAGAGTGTCAGCAGGTAGAGAGTCAGGAAGACAGCAAAGAGGACATCTCTGACCCCCAGCCTGGTGGACAGGCCCAGCAGGACAAACTCCTGGACTCTAGTCAGTGTTGATTAACTCTAGAGTTCTCTCCATCTGTGGATACACAATGCAATTGTTCATATTGCTCTTTCAGGGGTATATAGTGGTCAAAAAATAATAAAGATATTTGGTGTACTTGGAGTGGTTTTATTTGCCTATCATCTGCTGGAAATTGACGAAGAAAGTGGCTTCATATTGATGAGATGCTCTGTGGAGCTGATGACTCCTTTGTGCAGAAAGAACGTGACCCATGTGAAGGTCCCAAGAATATTTGCTGCCTATTCAGCTAATTGCCCAGTCAGTTTCCTGGGGGAATCTCAATGCCCAGCTCCCACCAACACAGACCTGATGAACACCAGACAAGCATTAAACACTGTGATTTCCAACAGCAATTTATCTTCAGACAAAAGCCTTGTTACTAGGTAGCTGGCCTTTCGCTTCTTAAAGGAAGCTGGGTGGTTCCCTGTGTGAATGAACAAAGCCGCCAGTTCCTTCCTAGAGTGTCCCACTCCCTGAGGCCATCATAAAAGTCTCAAAGCAGTCACAGTTTGCTGTGCAGTGCCCAATACAATAATGGCATTCTCATAAAAATGAACAAGAATGAACATTGCACCAGAACCAGACCGGGATGCAAACACAGGACATTCATGCTTCATGCTACAGGTTTCCTGGATACAGGAAAATATGATGGGAGCTTGGGATTAATTTAGCAGCTACCAGTGCACAAGCCATTTTCCAATATTTGTTGAGAATTTACTGTAGGTTTTGGCCTGATGCTAGAATATCCATATATTACTTGGTTTATTCTTCAAAATAATCAAGCGAAGTGGAATTTTCAATGCTATCTGATAGAAAAAAACCATGTTGAGCATAAAGGGAAATGCATCTATTCCATTAGGTTGGAGTCTACAGGCAGAGATGGAGTTTGCTAAACAATACCCAAATTCAAACATAGCTCTGAAGAAACTATATCACGGAATAGTGACAGGTTACTTGAAAAGAATTTGTATTTTTGGAGATAAAATCTCATATATCCCAATCTGGCCCTGAGCTGTCCTTGGCCCTGAGCCAAGGATGATCATAAACTTTTGATTCTCCTGCCTCTGCCTCTCAGCCAGGCTGATCTACCCGTTGAGTCCCAGATCAGTGAGGAGTTTGTTTCCCAAAGCAAGATGAATGACAGGGGTGTGTGTGCTTCCCTTAATGGTGTATCCACGTATATATGATCATGACCCAGCAAGGGCTCAGGCGCATGCTATCAAAGGCCAGCCAGGTGACACCCCATAGCTCACACAAACAAAAAGATGTGAAAATAGGAGGGAGACCTGCAGGGAAGCAGAAGGTTTGTAATGGAAAAAGGAGGGGGATGGATTGGGAAATAAGGTGCAAAAAATACCATAAATTCACTGTATTCATATCTAAAATTCAAAGAAATAAAAAAATAAAAATTTGGTAAAAGATGATTGCTACCTGAGGAACGACTAAGGTTATTCTCTGGCCTCTACATGCATGTATGGATGTACACATGTGTGCGTGCACACACACACACACACACTCTCGCACGAGAGAGAGACAGAGAGAGAGAGACAGAGAGAGTTACCAATGTAGTAATAGCACCAACAGCTATTTTATACTGAATTCTTTCAATGTGTTGGGAATTCTGCTAAATGCTTTCCAAAATTGAGCTCTTAAAAACCCTCATAAACCATCTGTGAATATGCAATGGTTTAACTGGGGATATGGCTCAGCGGTGAGGGGTTTGTTTGGTATGTATGATTCTGTGGGTTAATGCCCAGAGCCAAAAGAAAAGAAGTAGGGAAGAAAGGAAGGAAGGAAGGAAGAAAGGAAGGAAGGAAGGAAGGAAGGAAGAAAGGAAGGAAGGAAAAGAAAGGATGGAAAGGAAAGAAGGAAGAAAGGATAGAAAGGAAGGAAGGATAGAAAGGAAGGAAGGAAGGAAGGAAAAGAAAGGATGGAAAGGAAAGAGGGAAGAAAGGATAGAAAGGAAGGAAGGAAGGAAAGAAGGAAGGTAAGGAAAATGGAAGGGCTAGTGCTACATGTAGTGGAGGTATCACACTCTGAAATAAGGACAGAGGGAGGCTTTCTAACACTAGGATGCTCAGTGGGCTTTCCTTGAATGAATGGCCCATCTCCCCTCCCCCATGCTTTGTCTCTTTCTTTACATTTCATTTCTAGTATAACTTCTACTTCACCTTTTTAATTATTGAATTGAGGGCTGAGAATATGGCTCAGGAGTTGAAGCCTTTGCCTCACAAGCAAAATGATTTCAGTTCAAATCCTCAGATACCATATAAAAATGGTGGTAGCCTGCAGTTCTGAGCCTGGAAGGCAGAGCCTGAGAAACCCAGAGCAAAGCAAAAAGGAGGTAAAGCAATTCAGTATGATTCCTGAAATTACCATAGGGCTTCTACAGACACACACACTCACATGGCTCCTTGTATATATGCCTGTACACAAGTTCACCACATGCAAAACACACATATACAATAATAAATATTGATTTGGATAAAGTACACATGTGACAAAATCATAAGAAAGTGAATTCTCTATATAATAACAAAGAATGAGAAAGGTTTTAGACAGACCCTCCTTGTTCTGAGTGACAACATCACAGTGATCTATTGCCTTATTTTTTTTCTGTCTCTAGAGAATCAAAGGTTTTGCTCAATCTTAAAGCTACATACATCAGCAAAAGGACCATGGGCTGACTTAATCATTTGTGCTGTGTGTTACTTCAATTATAATTGACATTGGGATAGTTCAGAATGGGAATCCAGCCTCTCACATGTCCACAGCTATTCTGTCAAGCATGTTTTCTATTAAACATCATCTGGGTGCAAATCTAATCACTGACCTCTATGTAAGCTTAGCGTGAGATGTCAGTCCAAAACCTGCTCTGTCTCATCCAGTTTCTAGACAATGGAGAAATCATTTCTTGCCTTCTTCCTAAATTTTTTTGGGAAGAAAAGTTAGAATGTGACCACATCACAGTTGCAGGGAGGTCTATGAAAGCTCAGTGGCCAATTGATGTTTCCCACCAGGAACATCTGAGCATCACCTTGAGATGCATTCCATTTTGTGCTTGGCATGATTTTTCTCCATCAGACAGCACTGATACTTCTGCCTCACATTATTTAAAAGAATTAATTAAATAATATATGGATACTTCAGCAGTGGGCAAGATCTGAAGTAAGTTCTCAAGAAATATTGGAAAATGGACCCCATGCATTGGTGGCTGCTAAGTTAATCCCAAGTTCCCACCATGCTTTCCTGTATCCAAGCACATAGAGTATGAAGCTTGAATGTCCTGTGTCTGCATACATTATCTATCTATCATCTATAATCTAGTCCTCATACATATATCATTTATCTAATTATCACAAGGCATTTATTTATCCATCATCTATCTATATCTATCATGTATCATCTGTATCTATTATCTATCTACTTAACATCTCTATCTTTCTATCTTCCATCTATCTAGTTATCAGGAGACTGTTTATCTATGTCTACGTATCATCTATCTAGCTATCTACCTACTGACCTATTATCTATCTATTTGGCACCTATCAAACATGTTTAATATAGCACCTATGTATGTATCCATCCATCATCTATGGATGCATGCATGTATGTATGTATCTCTCTATCATCTATCTAGCTCTGTCTCCTATCTATTTGCTATACAGCTATTAAAAGAAAGTTATCGTTCCTGAAGACCAAACCAATTACATCTGTAAAGTATCCAGAGACTGTCAACTGGACCTGACATGTCTCGGGTGTTCTAGAAAAGAACATTTGCTTCTGTCATTTTTGCCTTCACTTCCATTGAAAAGCATGGGATCTTCTCACCTGTTGAGGGAAGGAAGTTTGGTTCCAATCCTTCTTGCTAATGCTAAAACTGGAGGAGACACTGGTGCTTCCACAGATTTGGCTTCTGCTTAGAGAAGGAGATACCAAGGAATGGTATCTTTCAGTCTAGCTTGGGAGGAGCTGTTCTTAATGTGAATGCACATGCACACACATGCACATGCACACACACACACACCAGTCTTTGTGTCTCTGAGCGGCTGAGCAGACTGTCCACAGTGCAAAGAGGAGGCAGGGATGAAAGCTTAAACCTGAGCTTTGGCCCTCGGGGACTTTCATGGTCTCTGAGGACAGGAGAAGAGGTGGAATATTTCTCAATAGTGTTCTGTAGAGACCAAGGAGAGGACAGAGGCAGGACAGCTTCTCCGTTCAGGCTGATGAATGTTGACGGCTCTTCCCTAGATTCTGGGCCCTGGTTTTGGAACCTTGGAGATGCAGATAAATGAGAAACATTTCTAGCCTCACACTGATTAACTCTGATTTAATCAGAGCATACCAACAAGGAAACGCATGGTTATGAGTGACTGTGAAAAATGCCAATGGATCCAAGGACCACCACTGAGGATCTTTGAGTAGACGAGAAGCTCAAAATGCCTTTTTCTGAAGTGATACTTGAATTCCAAAATTCATAGCACTGGTTTTCACAGTAGCTAAGGGGTGGAGAATGAGAGAATCTGACATATGCCACTTGGATGCCCCGAGAGAAGTATGTCAGAAGAAACAGGCAGCCACAGAAAGACACAGCAATTGAGTTCACTTGTGCGACAGCTTAGAGGAATCAGTGCACAGATAGGAAGTGAAAGGGTGGGCTGTCCAGAAGGTGAAGCAGGGACCTGGGGTCTAGTGGGAACCGGGTTCAGTTTTGAAGGAGGAAATGAGTGGCAGTGATGTTGCTAATGCCACAGAACTCGAGGTGGTCACTATGGCAAAGATTGTGTTCACCTCACCACAGCCAAACAGCCAAACTTAGCCTACTTTAAACTATTTATTATTAGGTGAGATGGCTTAATAGGCCTGGTGATCCAAGTTTAGCTTCTGGAACCACATGATAGAAGGAAAGATCCAACTTCTGAAAGTTGTCTTCTGTTCTCTCTCTCTCTCTCTTTCCATATATCTTTATATGTATATATACTCTATCTACACTCTATTTCTTTTTTTTTAATTTTTTTTAATTTCAGCTCATACAAACATTAGGTATACCAGTTCCCTCCCTCCCTCCTCCTCCCCCCGTACCCCCTGCTTCCCCTCCCCACCCCTCTCCCTCCCCATCCCCCAGTGCTTCCCACCCCAATTCCCAGAGAGTCCTTTCTTGTGCATGTCACTCTATTTCTCTTTAACAAATAAAATAATGTGTTCTTTACATACATGAATACAACGAATTTGTTATTTTCACCCCTTATTACTCAATCTCATCCCATCTTCTTTTCCAATTATAAACTTTCTTCTCCTGAACAAGTGTTCCTCCTACCTCCATGTTTTTTGTGTGTGGCCTACTTGAGAGAGAGAGAGAGAGAGAGAGAGAGAGAGAGAGGAGAGAGATGGGTATCATGATGGGGCACCAGTGGAAGTCAGAGATCGACTTTTAGAAACCCATTGTCTCCTTCCACCACATGGGCTTCCCAAGATCCCTTGTTCTACTAAGTTGTTTGGGTTGTGTATTTAGATCAGCAACAGAAGAGGAGAAACCGGAACACACACAATCACAGTGCCAGCTGACAGACACTAGAGAGGATTCATCTGTCCAATTCTGCTAAATCTGTGATCAAAGGCTTGGCGCTGTGCATATTCTTTGGGCAGAAAGATGAAAACAGCCATACTGTCGCCAAAGAAACTGAAAGAAAAAGAAGATGGCTCCCGGAAGAAAGTCAGCATGTTAAGCCACTTTGCTCTGAAAGCTGACCTTAACAATTCGTGACCGTGAAGCACGTTGGGGGAGAGCTCATTCACGGAGTAGAAGCCTTAACGGTCACAACACACGCGTCGAAAGGCGGCCTTGACCTCTTTGTTGCGCAGGCTGTAGATGAGGGGGTTGAGCATGGGGGTCACCACGGTGTAGGACAGGGACACCACCTGCTTGCTCTCCGGGGAGTAGCTGGCCTTGGGGCGCAGGTGGATGACCCCCGTGGTGCCGTAGAAGAGGATCACCACCATGAGGTGGGAGGCGCAGGTGGACAGGGCCTTGTGGCGGCCTGAGGCCGAGGACATGCGCAGGACGGTGGCCAGAATCATGGCATAGGATGCCGCGATGAGGCAGAAGGGAACCATGATGACCAGCACGGTGGCGACCAATACACTGGCCTCGAAGAGTGTGGTGTCGGCACACACCAGGCTCAGCAGAGGGGCGATGTCACAGAAGAAGTGGCGGACACCACGCGGCCCACAGAAGGGGAAGCTGAAGAGCCAGCAGGTGAAGATCAGCGCCACCGGGACCCCAGCCAGCCAGCAGGCTGCGGCCAGCAGGCGACACAGTCCCGGACTCATGATGGCCCCATAGCGCAGGGGTCTGCAGATGGCCAGGAAGCGGTCCCAGGCCATGGCAGTGAGCAGGAAGCACTCAGAGGTGACGCACGCCAGCACCAGCAGCAGTTGCAGGGCGCAGCCCACGGGGGACAGGCGGCTCCCGGGGCGCAGCAAGGTCAGCAGCAGGCGGGGCGCCACATCCAGTGAGAAGCAGATCTCCACTAGCGCCAGCTGGCGCAAGAAGAAGTACATGGGCGCGCGCAGCGCGGGGTCCAGGCTGCTGAGCAGCACCAGCAGCCCGTTGCCTAGCAACGTGAGCATGAAGGCAGCCAGGCAGAGTGCGGCCAGCGCGGGGCGCAGTGCGGGCACGTGCGCGAAGCCCAGGAGGGTGAAGTCCAGGTCACCTGCGAGGCTCAGGTTGGCGCCCCTGGGAGCCCAGGACGGTGGCATGAGCCCAAGGCGTGTGGGTACCGCGACCAGGAAGAGTCCTGAAGAGGACAAGAGGGAGGGAATGTGTTAGAGCGAGAATCGGTAAGTCCACCTCTTGTCATCCACAGTCCCTGGGGGCATTTACCCAAATGCAATCTGACCTCATCATGTTCTGGGCGCCCCCTGAGCACCCCAGTGAGTGTGGAAGGAAAGAAAATGAGCTCATCTGCTAGTCTGGCCCCTGACCACTTCTCTCTGCTCTGTGCTCCACAGAACTCCCTCTGTCACCAGTGTTCCAACTCAGGGCATTTGCATGTGACATTCTTTTTTTTAATTTATTTTTTTATTTTTTCACCCACTCATACAAACTTAATAGGTACCACAGTCCCCTCCCTCCCTCCAGCCCTTCCCAGTCCCCCTTGCACCCGCCCCCCTTTTCCTCTTCCTTTCACCCCCTTTCTCCCTTTCTCCCAGTGTCCCCTTCTTCCCTCCTCATCTCTGGAACATCCTTTAGTGTGAATGTCAAACTTCCCTCTGTGTCCTTCACTCTAATGAGGTGTAAGGACTCAGTAGCATTGCCTAGAGCCCTTTCTTGTGCTCCCCTTTATGTGGGAACACTATTGTGACTGTTAATCCCTTGCCTCTAAGGATCCTAGTGCCTGCGATCCATGGTAGACTTTGGGAGGGGGTCATTGATATGTCGGTCATTGTGCAGACCATGCAAAGTCCTATTATGGTTACTTTGGCCCTAACTTGTGTGGAGTATCTTGCGTATTGTTGCTCCTCCTCATCTTTAGGCTCTTACAATCTTACCGCCCCCTCTTCCGCAAATTTCCCTGAGCTTTAGGATGGGGAGAGATTTGGCTGGTCTGGTTCCAGGTGATTAATGTAGAGTCTCTGATGTTCCGAATTATGGTTGGTTGGTTGGTTGTTTTCAATTTTGCTGTTCCTGCACCACCCTTGGCTCCATCCTGATGGGTATTGGCTGTCACCTCCTAGCCAGAGATAAAAGGCTGTAAAAATGGAGTCTTACTACAAGAGTAGATTCAAAGGTAGATGGAATAAGAGTAGGAGACCGTGGTGAGGGGGGTCAGTCTCCCATTTGCAGGATGGTTACCATCTATCTGCAAGACTCTATGCACCCCCTGACTGGTGAGATCAAACCCTCTCAGTTGCAAGTGGCCAAGAAGGAAAGTGAGTGAGCTTATCCAGATGTCTCACTACTTACTCACTACTTGATGGTGACCTATTATCTCTGCTGTAGCATGATCCCCTCTCTCCTTAATTCTGGGGGGCCCTCCTTCCTCTTCCCTCCTATTTATAATCTTTGCAATTACTGTAGGTATTACAGTGATTTATCTTTGAATATGACATGTGACATTCTTAACCCCTCCAGCTGCTCTTCTTCTGGCCATGTGAAGGACCCTTATTCTGGTCACTTCTCAACCTTCATCTCCTTCCACTTTCCACGATCTTCTCCCTAAATCTGACATTTCTCCTCACCCCAGGGCTGTGGTTCTTGTCTATTTCTGTTTACTCTATCTCTGAGCATTCTTAGATGCTCTCAATATCCAGGTATTGATTAAAATGGCACCATCTGAGATAACTTTACACCTATGGTCACAATACTGCAATTCCCCACTCCTTTTCTATCTACATTATCTGATTGTAGCAATAATATAAAAATAATATAGTGAGGAATGAGGGGATGTGAGATAGCAGGGGCCAAGGTTCTTACAGAAAAACCCTAAGATTGTGGGATATAACCCCAAAGGAACTTCCTATGCTAGTAATATGTTTTAAAAAACATATCTTTTAAAGAACGGAAAAAGAATAGGCTGTCCCTATGCAGAGGAGCATAGAGTGAGAAAAATGAGGGAGAAACCCCTGAGCTGAGCCACTTAGAAACCAGCAACAAAATTACATTAGAAGTAAGAGGAATGTGACACATCCTGATAAAATGTTGGTCAGAGAGGTCTCAAAGGTTCCCAAACATTATAAACTTTTGCCATTACTCTTGGTTGTTCTCCAAAAACTGTCAGTACAACCCTATTACTGAAGATGCAACACATATGGATCACAGAATATGGGCAAAATACATCAACCAGAACTGATCTGACAACTTCCTCCTTGCTGGATAGCTTGCACAGTATTGAGGAATGCTATAGAAGTTATTGGGGAAAAGAAATAATCGCAGGCCTCATCAACTCATGAGATCTGCAAGTTGCAATAAAAATCATCATGGGAACAGGTGACCACCAGAGTGATAGCTGCTTGAATATCAAGGAGACAACCAACAGCTTTCTGACTGAACACAAGATCTGCTTGTCAGAAGAGAACACATTTCTGTACTGTTAACTAGAACAAGAACCTAAAAAAGAGAAGAAAATAGATCAATAGGGAAAAACAGCCAATGAACTTATATAGGAAGACAGTACACCAAACTGCTCTATAAATAGTTTCTATTATATCTATATATTTGAAGAACACTTAACACTCAGCCTAGAAGTTTTCTTCTACAACAGAGGTAGAAGATCTCAACTCCATTGTAGCTGCCTTGGACTAAAAAAGCATAAAAGCATATAAAAGATGTAAACTCATAATTGTTTAATCTGCCTGCATCCCTGTTATCCCCCAACCATTTATCCACCAGAATGATAAATGAATCCGTGTGTGTGTGTGTGTGTGTGTGTGTGTGTGTGTGTGTGTGTTTGTAATCCAGAGGATGACATTAGGGTAATGTCTTCCTCAGCCACTTCTCCACCTTCCTATTTTTTTGAGGTATCTCTGAACCTGAAAGCTCACTGATTGGCTCCACTGGCTGAAGGAGATCCACCTATCTTTGCCTTTTGGTGGTGTGGTTGCAAATACAAACTTGGCACACCTGGTTCTTAGGTTGGGCGCCTGAGGTCAGAACTTGAGTGCAAGAAGCACTTTACCACTGAACCATTTCTCCAGCCTGCTGTCTGGTTTTACTTTATTCAGCCATGTAGTGTGGAACATCTGCCTTGTTTCTCCAACCATTCAAGCTCATGAGAGTTCTAATATGAAGAGTGTGGAAGGGAGTGAGGGGGACAAGAAAGGGATGAGAGCCTATCTGAATAGCTATCAAAGATGCTCGTGGCTGGAATTGTAGCAGCAGATATGTTCAGTAGGTGGGATGTGGACACATAGGACCACTGCTGGGGCTTGCATTACTAGGCACTACTAATGGGTTGGATGTGAATGAGGAAGGATGGAGAAGAAGGAGCTGCATTTCCTTCAATCATTGCTACTGGGAGACAACATTTACTGAGATGAAAATGAAGTATGATTCATTTGGGGAGCATGATTGAAGAGCTGCTCTTTGACCTGAGCCTCGGAGTTTGTGATACTTTCCTGCTCTCTATCAACTGGGTTTATAGGGCGGAGCTTGGGTACAGGGCTCACTGTAAGGACAGACGTGGATTTCAGCAGTATGGTGGGGGTCAGTCTAGATTGTTTGAGCTCATTGCAGAGATGGGAGATATTTGACTTCTCATTTCCTCTTCTGCCACAGGGGCACAGGAGTGGCTTACCACTACTACAGGGTGAGCTGTTATCATAAAGGGAACT
This sequence comes from Typhlomys cinereus, assembly GCA_023101885.1. Lineage (NCBI taxonomy): Eukaryota > Metazoa > Chordata > Mammalia > Rodentia > Platacanthomyidae > Typhlomys > Typhlomys cinereus. The sequence continues at coordinate 228,905 of JALPQD010000960.1, read as the reverse complement.
GCAGCACAGAGAACATAAATAAATTTACCTAAGTGAAGGCCAGCTGCCATGAGCTCTGTCCTCTGCTGCCTCTAGGCACGTTGGATTCACAAGAAATCATTTCTAGGTCAGTCAAGGAGCTCCCATACGCTGGGCAGAAGTGCAGAAAACACTCCCTCTGTCCTGGTAGGTGACTGGGTCCATGAAATGTCTGAATGCAAGCTTCCCTGGTGGGCAGAGTTTGTGCTCACATTGGGACCTCTGTCCTTCACTCCCTAGGGTCATGGGCAGAGCTCCCGCAGAGACGACTTCAGAGTTGGGATCTACCTTTTCTCAGCCATGTGACTGAATAAATAAGGACCTCCGTGTCCTTAAAGGTAAAGCAATGAGATAGTGTTCTTTAAAAACAAAGCCTGACTCCAATAGCATGATAAGCACGGTTAAAAACACTTGCATGCTTCCTAAGAAATGTTGCATAAGAACACACAACACACAAACACACACACACAAAATGATGTGAGCTTATCAATATGTTAATTAGCTTGATTATGGCCATCACTCCACAATGCTTATATGTATCAAAATATTACTCTAAGGAGCCCCCTTCTGCACCTCACCCCGCTCCGCCGGTTGGGACGCGCGCGCGCGGTCCAGCCGGGCCTCAACCCCGCGCCCTAGCTGGTGAGTACCACCCCCCTCGCGCGCACCGCCCACCAGGACCCCAGTTCGGCCCACAGGGACCCGGCTCTGACTCCCACCATCCAGCCGGAGCCGCGCATGGGGCCGAGGGACCAGGAGGACCTCCCCCCCTCCCCCGCGCCCGGGCCCCGCCCCAGCTGCCCTCGGGTTAAATAGCTCCACGCCGTCGCCCCCATCCCCCCTTCTGCACCTCACCCCGCTCCGCCGGTCGGGACGCCCGTGCGCGGTCCAGCCAGGCTTCACCCCATGACCTAGGTAAGTCTCCTTCCGCCCCGCCCACCAGGACCCCAGGCCAAATAATTCAGTTTAGTGAAATTGAGAGATCTTAAGAGTTAAAATGACAATGCCAAAGTCAAAGTGCAAATCCATGAGAAGCAACAATCAAGTAAACAAATTTCCCATTGAAGAAATTAATCCCATAATGTTAGACTCCAACAAGAACAAACCCACGGAAAAAGGCCAAGAAAGCCCCACCCAGGATAAAGACTTTCAAAATATGATCATTACCATGTTCAATACTATGAAAGAGGAAATCAGGGAGGAATTACATAATCGAATCAATCGCTTTGAAGAGGAACACAACAGACATCTGGAGGAGTTGACAAAAACAGTGCAAGAAGCAAAAAGTGGCATAGAGCAGTTAAAACAAACTCAAGCAGAGTTTAAAACTGAGCTACAAGACAAGTTATCTTCAACCCAGAACGCCACAGAGAGTCTTATCAACAGAACTAACAAAGCAGAAAACAGAATTTCAGACCTTGAAGATAAAGTGGGAGTACTAACCAGCTCAATGGAAGAGGTTGTTAAAGCCAAAAAGATACTTGAAAGAAATATCCAAGAGATATGGGACACCCTGAAAAAGCCTAACATGCGTATTCATGGAATACCAGAGAAAGAATCTCAAAATACCACCCCTGAGGAAATTTTTCAAACGATCATCAAGGAAAGCTTTCCTCATCTAAAAAAAGAGAGGCCCATTCATATACAAGAGGCATTCCACACCCCAAACAGATACGACCAAAATAGAAAATAATAGTTAAAACACTCCACATTCAAGATAAAGAACTGGTGCTGAGAGCTTCAAGGGAGAAAAAACAAGTCACTTTTAAAGGTAAACCTATTAAAATAACAAATGACTTCTCAGTCGAAACAGTAAAAGCAAGAAGAGCTTGGAGAGACATACTTCAAGTACTGAATGAGCAAAAATGTCAACCCAGGCTGATTTACCCTGCAAAATTATCAGTCATGATCGAGGGAGAAAGAAAAATTTTCCAGCACAAAGACAACTTGAAGGGATACATGGCCACCAAACCAGGCCTTCAAAAAATGCTAGAAATGATACTCAAGCGTGAAGAAAAAAACAGGCATATCCAGGAGAACAGAAGGCAAGTATAACATCATTAAAAACGAAGCAATATACTTATAAAAGCTACTAAACATAATAAATGTCTGGAATTAACAATAGTTTCTCCATTATAACACTAAATGTTAATGGAATTAATTCACCGATCAAGAGACACAGATTACAAACTTGGATTAAAAATCACAATCCATCAATCTGCTGCCTGCAGGAAACCCATCTCACCACAAAAGATAGGCACACTCTAAAAATAAAAGGCTGGTCAACAATTATACAAGCAAATGGAAGCAGAAAACAGGCAGGGGTAGCCATTATGCTATCAGACAAAGTGGATTTCAAACCAAAGAAAATTATAAGGGACACGGATGGATACTACATTTTAGTCACAGGTACAATTCACCAGGAAGACTTCACAATACTGAATATATATGCACCCAATACAGGCCCCTCCACATTCATTAAGAAAACCCTACAGCGTCTAAAGCAAGAAATCAATCCCCAAACGATAATTCTTGGGGACTTCAACACCGCCCTCTCAACATGGGATAGATCAACAGGTCAAAAGCTTAACAGAGACACTTTGGAACTTAATCAAACCCTGAAAGAAATGGACCTTACAGATCTCTATAGAACTTTTCACCCACGTACCAAAGAATACACATTTTTCTCAGCAGCACACGGAACTTTCTCCAAAATAGATCACATATTGGGCCACAAAATGAATCTACACATATACAAGAAAGTTGAAATTCTAACCTGTGCCCTATCAGACCATCACGGCCTAAAGCTGGACGTCCACAACACATCAAACAAGAGAAAATACCCTAACTCCTGGAAACTTAACACTATGATGCTGAATGAGAACTGGATTCAGGAAGAAATTAAAAAGGAAATTCAAGATTTCCTGAAAGTGAATGATAACGAAAATACAACTTACCAAAATCTCTGGGACACAATGAAAGCTGTTCTAAGAGGTAAGTTCATAGCTCTTAATGCCTACGTCAAAAAAATGGAAACATCAGAGATAAACAACTTAACAATGCAGCTTAAAGCTTTAGAGAAGCTAGAGCAATCTGATCCCAAAAGTAGTAGAAGAGAGGAGATTAGCAAAATAAGGGGAGAAATATCTGAAATCGAGATTAAGAAAACGATAGAAAAAATCAACCAGTCAAAAAGCTGGTTCTTTGAAAAAATCAATAAGATTGATACACCCCTAGCTAAACTAACCAAAAGCAAGAGAGAGAAAACCCAAATTAACAAAATTAGAAATGAAAATGGAGCTATCACTACTGATACCCAAGAAATCCAGAGAATTATAACATCATATTTCAAAAACTTATACTCAGTGAACTTTGACAACACAAAAGAGATGGATGAATTTCTAAGTAAACACAACTTACCTAAATTGAATCAGGAAGTTGTGAATTATTTAAATAGTCCTATAACATATAAGGAAATTGAGGAAGTAATCTTGAATCTTCCCACCAAAAAATGTCCTGGACCAGATGGATTCAGCACAGAGTTCTACCAGACATTTAAGGAGTTAATAACACCAATACTCCTTAAACTGTTCCATCAAATAGCAAAGGAAGGAACACTACCAAATTCCTTCTATGAAGCTAATATCGTTTTAATCCCAAAACCTAATAAAGATTCGCTTAAAAAAGAAAACTATAGGCCGGTCACCCTGATGAACACAGACGCAAAGATTCTCAACAAAGTCTTAGCAAATCAGATTCAAAAACATATTAAAAAGATCATTCATGAGGACCAAGTAGGCTTCATCCTCGGCACACAAGGTTGGTTCAACATACGCAAATCAATAAATGTAATTCATTATATAAACCAGTCCAAAGTCCAAGACCACATGATACTCCCGATAGATGCAGAAAAAGCTTTTGACAAGATCCAACAGCCTTTTATGATCAAAACGCTAGAGACAGTAGAAATGGAAGGAACCTTTATCAATATAATAAAAGCTATATACAACAAGCCCACAGCAAGGATTATGCTCAATGAGGAACAACTGGAAGCATTCCCACTTCGATCAGGAACTAGACAAGGCTGTCCACTCTCACCACTTCTATTCAATATTGTACTTGAAGTGTTAGCTGAAGCCATAAGACAAGACAAGGGATTCAAATCGGCAAGGAAGAAGTCAAGCTAGCCCTATTTGCAGATGACATGATCTTATACCTGAGTGATCCCAAAAACTCCACCAGGAAGCTCCTGGAACTAATCAAGAAGTTCAGCAGGGTGGCAGGATACAAAATAAATGTGCAAAAATCAGAGGCCTTCCTATATACCCAGAATGAAAGAAGTGAAAAAGCCTTGAGAGAAACAATACCATTTATTATAGCCCCTAAAAAAATGAAATACCTTGGTATAAACCTAACTAAGGAGGTAAAAGTCCTTTACAATGAAAACTTTAAAACCCTAAAGAAAGAAATAGCAGAAGACACCAGAAGGTGGAAAGACCTCCCTTGTTCCTGGATTGGCAGAATCAACATCGTGAAAATGACCATCCTACCAAAGACAATATACAGATTCAATGCTATACCAATCAAAATCCCAAAGCAATTCTTCAAAGAAGTTGACCAAACAATCTCAAAGTTCATATGGAGGCACAAAAGACCCAGGATAGCAAAAACAATCCTGAGTAACAAAAACACAGCTGGAGGTATAACCATACCAAACCTTAGTCTATACTACAAATCCATAGTTGTAAAGACAGCCTGGTACTGGCTCCAAAATAGACACACAGATCAATGGATAAGGATTGAAGACCCAGATATAAGCCCACAAAGTTACAGCCATTTGGTCTTTGACAAAGGGGCCCAAAGAATCCAGTGGAAAAAGAACAGCATCTTCAACAAATGGTGCTGGCAAAAGTGGATCTCCACATGCAGAAGATTAAAGCTGGACCCGTACTTGTCACCATGTACAAGACTTAATTCCAAATGGATCAAGGACCTTGATATCAGGCCAGAGACTATAAAAACCATAGTTGAAAGGATAGGGAACTCCCTCGAGCTGATTGGGCTAGGCCAACAGTTCCTAAACGGACATCCAATGGCACAGTCACTGCTACCAACTCTCAACAGTTGGGATCTTGTGAAATTAAAGAGCTTCTGTTCAGATAAAGAGATTGTAATGTGAGCTCAAAGGCAACCCACAGAATGGGAGAAAATCTTCACTAACCACATATCTGATAGAGCTCTATTGTCCAGAGTGCACAAAGAACTTAGAAAACTAAACACCAAGGAAACCAATGGCCCAATTAAAAAATGGGCCCTGGAACTTAAAAGAAACTTTACCAGGGATGAAATTAAAATGTCTAACAAATATCTTAAAAAATGCTCCACTTCTTTAGCCATCAGGGAAATGCAAATCAAAACTTCCCTGAGATATCATCTCACCCCGGTCAGGATGGCAAAAATTCACAATACTAACAATGACAAATGCTGGAGAGGATGTGGAGAGAGGGGAACTCTCCTACATTGCTGGTAGGAATGTAGGCTCATACAGCCACTCTGGCGAGCCGTCTGGAGATTCTTAAAGAAATTAAAGATTGAAATGCCATATGACCCTGCGATTCCACTTTTGGGAATAACCCCCCATACAGCAGAGGTTCACCTTGATAGCACAAGCACGACCATGTTCATAGCAGCACTGTTTACAATAGCAAAGTCATGGAATCAGCCCAAATGTCCAACAGTTGACGAGTGGATAAGGAAACTGTGGTACATCTATACAATGGAGTACTACTCAGCCATCAAAAATGATGAATTACTGGAATTTGCCGGGAAATGGATGTCATTAGAAGCAATAAGTGAAGTATCCCAGACCCAGAAAATTAAGTGCCGTATGTACTCCCTAATAGGTGGCTCCTAGTACCAAACCCACCCAGCCCACCTAGAGACAGTAATTTCCAAGGATTATGAACAGGAGGGATGGGGTAGGAGGGCCACACCAGAAAGAAGGAGAGAAGGGACCATGTTACAGCAGGGAAAATAGGCCTCCACCAAGGACCCAAATAAGTAATAAGACATCTGATTAAGTTCACAGACTTTTGTTCCTGATCATTTACTACTGAGGGGGAGTGATCTCACCAGAAGAGGAGGGCATATAGTCTGGTAGATAAAAAGTAACAATTTTGCATATGGGTGATAGACCCCTCCCTCACTGTGATTTCCCACTTTTATTACATCTACCTTTGAATGTGCTTTTATCACAAGACTCTAACAGCTTTTTGTCTCTGGCCAGGGGGTAACATACAATGCCCACCAGGATGGAGTGAAGGGCATTGCAGGAGCAGCAAAACTGCAAAAGAAAATCAACAAACCACAATCCAGAACTTCAGAGACTCTATATCAACCACCTAGAACTAGGCCAGCTTAGTCTCTCCCCATCTTGAAGCTCAGGGAAATTTGCGGAAGAGGGGGCGGTAAGAGTGTAAGAGCATAAGGATGGGAGGAGCAATGATATGTAAGATACTCTATACTAGTTAGGGCTGAAGCAATCATAATTGGACTTTGCATGCCCTGCGCATTGTCCAACACACTGTTGACCTCACAAAGTCTAGCATCTGCTAAAGGCACCAAGATCCTTGGAGGCAAAGGATTGGCAGCCACAGCAGTGTTCCTATACCTAAGGGGAACACGGGAAAGGGTTCGGGAAAGGCCACTGGGTCCTTGTACGTCATCGGAGAGGAGGACCCAGAGGAAAATCAGACATGCACAAGAAAGGACTCTCTGGGAATTGGGGTGGGAGGCACTGGGGGATGGGAGGGAGAGGGGTGGGGAGGGGGAGCAGGGGAGTACGGGGGGAGGAGGAGGGAGGGAGGGAACTGGTGTACCTAATAAGTTTGTATGAGCTGAAATAAAAAAAAATAAAAAAGAAACTGGTGAGATAAAAAAAATATTACTCTAAGGAAACATTATATCATGGGAGGTGAAAGAAAGGAAGGACGGAAGGAAGGAAAGAAGGAAGGAAGGAAGGAAGGAAAGAAGGAAGGAAGGAAGGAAAAAAGAGAGGAAAGGAAGGAAAGAAAAATATAAAAGTGAGAGAAAGACAGAATGAAGAGACAGAAACAGAAAGAAAAAGAAAAGAAGGAAGGTATTAAGAGAGAGAAAGAAAGGTAGAAAGGCAGGGAATGTAATGGACAGAAAGAAAGAAAGAAAAATGAAAGAAGGAAAGAAAAAATAGAAATAAGCAGAGATATAGGGAGAGCAAGCATGCTGGGAGAGCGTGGTGATAAAACAGGAGTGAGCAGGAAATAAGAAAGAAAATGTGGCCATTATACTAACATATATTACATATGTATTATACATTACATAGACTTTTGCCATTACATTGTATTGTATATTCATATATAGAGAGTGCCATTGTATTGTATATTCATATATAGAGAGTGCCATAATAAAAAGCATTGTTATGTATAAACAACATATGCTGTTAAAAATTTTAAATTTTAAAATTTCTCTTAACTATATTCAATTTTGCATTTTGCAGGTGTACTTTTTGTATGCATCCATGTAGCTGCGTGTGTGCGTGCATGGGTGCGTGCGTGTGTGCGTGTGTGTGTGTGTGTGTGTGTGTGTGTGTGTATGTGTGTGTGGTATGCACATGTATGAGTATGTTGGAGGTGTGGTGAGGGTGAAATCAGCTTTCCTCAGTTGTTCTCCACCCTATGCATTAAGACACAGTCTCCCAGTCAACAATATGGGCTAGTGTAGCTAGCCAGTTTGCTCTTGGGATCCCTGTCCCTGCCTACCTAGTGCTGAAGTTACAGCTGGCTGCCATGCCCACTGGCATTTCCATAGGTTCCATATGCTAGCGTCTCTTGCCGTCAAACCCTTTATCCACTGAACCTTCTCCTCACACAATTTAAAATTTCCAATTTCCCAGCAGCCAGCAGAAGCCTGTACTGGGAAGATTGCATCACCAGGCAGATGCAAGGAGGACTCTAGTTTTACCATAATACTTTAAGTTTTTTCAGGAAAAGGTTCATAGATACTAAGGGACGGCTCACCATATACAGAGATGGTGATGGTTCCTTCCTCCACCGTGGTGGTGGAGTCAGTGCAGGCTAATCATTGGGTCAGTCGCTCACTTAGTAAGGGTTTGATAAGAGTTGTGGACCAGCAATGTATCTCAGTTGATAGCGTGTTTGCCTAGCATGCACAGGGACAGAGTTCAATCCCCAGCACTAAACGTACTGGGTATGGTGGTGTACACTTACTTGTAATCCCAGCACTTGAGGGGAGGTAGAGGTAGACGGATCAGAAGTTTAAGGACATCCTCAGCTACATAATGAGTTTGAGGTTAGCACAGATGACATAAAACAATGTCATTTAAAAAAAAAAAAGAGGGGCCAGTGAGATAGCTGAGCAGGTAAGTTGCCTGCTTGTAAATTTAGAGACCTGAGTTCAATCCCTGGAAGCCCAAATGGTAGAAGGAAAGAACTGAATAGTTCTGAAAGTTGTTCTTCGTGCACCAAGGCTTGGTTGATTTCTTTCTTTCTTTCTTTCTCTCTCTCTCTCTCTCTCTCTCTCTCTCTCTCTCTCTCTCTCTCTGTCTCTCTCTATATATCTGTGCTTTAACATGTGGGAAGGTAGAGTCTGGGAAACCCCAGAGCAAAGCAATAAGGAAGTAGAGGGTAGAGCAATCCAGGATGATTCCTGATGTCACCCTTGAGCCTCCATAGATACACACACTTAGGCACCCTCTTTTAAGGAGAGAGAGAGGGAAAGAGAGAGAGAGAGAAAAAAAGAGAGAGAAATGAAAGAAAGGGGGAAGAGAGGAAGGAGAAGGAAGGGAGGGAAGAAAGAAGGAAAGAATGAATGCAAGAAGGGAGGAGAGGAAGAGAGAAAGGGACACAGGAAAGGAGGGAAATGAAGAAGATAGAAAAGAAGAAAAGCTGGAAGAGGAAAAGGATGGGTGGAGCTAAGGAGAGGTGAATGGGAAACAGGGAAGAATGGAAGAGCAAATAGATTGCTTTAAAACTATCAAGAGTCAGGTTTCCTACAGATAAGCCAGCGTTTTGATTTCCACATCAGAAAATTCAAAGTCCAGAGTCCCCTTCCCAGAGGCCCCTGTCTCTCCATGCCCAGGCACCTGCAAACTATCTTGTTAAATAAATTTCATCTTAAATAATGCATGACACAGGAAATGAAATCTCAGGGCCCTTCCCCAACATTCAGAGCAAAGCAAAGACATCCACAATCCTTACTTTTCCAGGAAGGTCCTTGGAAGAACCACCTCTCATCTCCAAGTCACCAAATGGTCCCAAAGAGTACAAAGATGAAGACTCACCTCCCTTAGCCCAGATACAGCCAAAGCTGGCTGAAGGCAGGTCCCAGGGATATCAGCCTCCAGCCAGGGATCTTGAGACCTACCTTCTCCCTCAGGACCATAGACTCAATCCTCATTATTCATGTCTCTTTGCCCAGTGGTGGCCAAGGCAAGCAGATCTCTTACTCTCCATTCTCTTCTTTCCCGGTATAGGTGGGTCCAAGTCACCTCCTTACAGCAAGGATGGGTCTTCTGCCAGGCTGTTATAGTTTGCCTGCATGTTGCTGATAAATTCACAATCAAATGCCTTACTGGGAAATAGGGAGGTTTTATTTTGACTTATGACTGTCTGGTTACAGTTCTTAATCCAACTTGGCAGGACAGTCCATGCCAACACTAGGATCTGAGAGAACTGGCCACACCATATCCACAGAAATGCTGAGAGAGGGGCAAACGTCCCTTGACAGACATCATGTGTGTTCTTTAAACAGTTCCCTCTGTCTTATCCACTTGCCCAGAGAGTGATCCTACCTGACATAGTATTCTCTCTTCTATCAATCAGACAATCTCCTGCAGGCTTGCTCGGGACTTAACTCGACTACTAATTCTTTACAAGTATGCCCAGAACTGGATCCTTTAATTGTCAAGTTGATACCAACTTGACATGTTGGTGTCAACATGTTCTCACTACATGTTCTCACTAAGTGAAGGATGTGGAAGGGTGGGTCCATTTGTATAGTTGTGGTGGATAGGGCAACTGCCTGGAGAAAAGTGGGTTAATCCATTCAGAGTTTAGCACACCTTTCTTGAAATTGGGCAGTGCCATTCTGAAAAAATATTCTCAGAAGGGTCTAAGTGGGTATATCCATAGATGTCAGAAACACCAGTTCCAATGTTGACATTGGAAATACCCACTAATGAGTGTGTTATATAGGCAGTGATGATCCATCCATGCTGTAGGAAGTGTTTGTGGAAGTTTAGAAGATGAAAGTCAACCACTGTTGAAAAAAAATCTTTTCACTAAATAAAAAAGACAAATTGCAGAATGATGCAAAAAACTAACTCTTATGAAAAATAGGGAGGGTGGGGAAAAGGAAGAAGAAGGAAAGAAGGAGAAGGAAGAGTAATAAGAGGAAGGGAAGGTAGAAGGAGAAGGAGGAAGAAGAGAAGGAGAAAAAGAAGAGGAAGATGTAAAAGGAAAATAAAGAGGATGAACTGGAGAAGGAAGAGAGGAAGATGAGGAGGAGAAGACAGAGTAGTAGAAGAAGGACTGAGAGGGAGCAGAAGAAAGTGGAGGAGGAAGAGGAGGAAAAAGGAAAAAGGAGGAGAAAGGGTATAGATGGAAAAACTGAAATCTTGTTGCAGTTCGCCTGCATAGTTGCTGATAAATGACCGTCAAATGGCTTAAGGGAATAAGGGGTTTGTTTTCTCTTACGATTTTCTGGTTACGGTTCTCATTCTAGCTTGATGGGAGAACATGCACCAACACCAGGGCTGAGGGAACTGGCCACAGCATCACCACATAACGGCTGAGAGATGGACAATCCTTACTTGTCAGACCAGCATGTCTGGCCAAGTGTACAGAAGGATGCCAACTCTCTCAACTGGCTCTCTGTGATTATTCCAGGGCTTAATCCTACCCACCATGGGCTGGGCATTCCCCATCAGTTAGACAATCTCCTGCAGGTTTGCTCTGGCCCTAACTCAACCACTAAGTCTCCACAAATGTGCCCAGAGCTCAAACCCTCAACTGTCAAGTTGATACCTGTGCCTAGCTATGATACTTGTCCTCACAGAAATAAGAGGTAGTTTATTCTGGAGCCTAATGTGAATGACCATAGCCCGTGTTTTCCTAAGTCCCACATATTCCATTGAGGCAACAGTTTCTGGAGGGTTTATGATCACAGAACAAAGGAAATTCATAAATCAAGAATATTTCAAATATATTGGTAGAAATATCAGTGTTTCAGTGAAATGGGGAGAAGTCTGCTATAGGCTTAGAGATGCTATCTGATGACATTCTTAATCTTTTGATTGGGGTAAACCTAGGGGTCTGGTTGGACATTCCAAAAAAATGTATATTAAGAGTCACTAATATGTTAGTCACAGAGGTAGGTAATAATTGGCTAGTAAAGGTAGGGGGAGTGTTAGAGATGCCCCAAGATAATCTGGGGCATAATTACAGATTTCTCTACATCATTGAAGATTTAATATGTCAATCAGCCTTGCAGGTGCATCAGCTTCTGTCCAAGGAGAAGGAAGAGGAGGAAGAAGAAGAAAAGGAGGCAAGGTCCTGTGTTTCTGTTGGCTAGGCCACATGTGTTGTGTCATAGTTAGATACTGGTGTCAACTTGACAACTGAAGGCTCTGAACTCTGGGCACAATTGTGAGTTAAGTCCTGAGTAAACCTGGAGGAGACTGTCTAATTGATGGGGAAGGTCCAACCCAAGAAGGGCAGAGCCAGGACCTGGGCAGGTGAATAAGATGAGAGAGCTGGTTAGGGAAGTCGGCATCCTTGTGTACACTTGGCCAGACATGCTGGTCTGGCAAGTGAGGATTGTCTCGCTCTCAGCAGTTCCATGGATCTGGTGTGGCCAGTTCCCTCTGCCCTTGGTGTTGGTATGGATTCTCTTGCTAAACTGGACAAAGAATTGTAACCAGATAATGGTAAGCTAAAATGAAACCCTTTGTTGCCTTAAATCATTTGGTGAATTTATCTACAACAATGAAGAGTAACTGCAATGGTATGGAACTAGTTAGAAAGAGGCTGCATAGTTGAATGAAGCCCCCAGGTTCTCGAATGTTGGGCTCTTTGGAGCTTCTGTTACATGATTGTAAATGGAAATGAATGGAACTGGAAAGAGACGCTTAGAGATTTTTTTCCCCTGTAATGCTTTGATTTCTTTTCCAAACATGGTCTCTTAGAATGACACTTTGTTCATGTTGACTTCAGTGCCCACTCTGGCGAGGGGTCTAAAGCCCAGCTTGATGAAGGACAGATATGAGGTTCAGCACAAAGAAAGTGACTTCTGGAAACCTAGGCTTGTCTCATCTGGGAGAAAAGATGTCAGGCACATGTCCACCTAGGACTTGTCAGAGACCCTACACATCTAGATGCTTAGCAGCTAAATTTGGTGGTAGTGGGAGAACTAGTTGAGATTAAAATACTAGGATGGAAACACAATAAAAGTGAAGTTTAAATGCTTCCCTAGCAACAGTGTGACAGACAAATGCATCCTGTCTGGTACCTACACAGCAACATAAAGAAGTTGAATATAGGGGCTGGAGAGGTGGCTCAGGGGTTAAGCCTCTGCCTTGCAGGCAGAAGGTCCCGAGTTCGCATCCTAGACTCCACATATAGACGCCAGGCGGAAGCAGGGGCGGCCTGCATTTCTGGTCCTGGTAGGGCGGAGCCTGTGAATCCTGGGGCAGAGTACACAAAGGAGGTGCAGGCGTCCACGGTGGTTCCCAAATTCGCCCGTGGTTCTACACATACATGCACACACCTACATACACACATGCGCACACATGCACAATTGAATAAATAATTAAAAAAAAAAAGAAGTTGAATATATAGTAGCAGAGAGTAAAGGTGAGACATGGGTCGAGTTCCAGGTCCCAGTATGGGGAAAAGACAGAGATATTGCACAAATTTTATGAAACTAATTCTAAGGCTTTAGTGGTAGTTTAGTGATAGAGTGTTTGCCTACTATATGAGCTTTGGCAGGTTCAAACCCTGGGGCTGCCAGACTAAAACCAAGAAGGTGAATCTGTCCTGAAAAATCTAATAAACAGCTTGGTGCACTAACTAATAAAACAGGATTTTCCTGGGGAGATAGCTCAGTTATGAGCAACAGGACCTGAGATCAGATCTCCAGATCCCACATAAAAATGACTGAAGGGTGTGGTGGCCTGCTGTAATTCTAGCCCTGGAAGGCAGAGCCTGGGAATCCTCAGAGTGAACTTGCTAGCCAGATTAGCCCTAATGGTGTGCTCTGAGTATATAGACATCCAGGCTTATAACAATAAGTTGGAAGAGTGATAGAGGATGATTCCCAATATCACTCTTGGGCCTCCATAGCCACACACACTCAAGTGACAATACTCATTTAACCAAGTGAAGGGATAAGGAGAGATTGATTTAACTTATGGTTCCAGAGGGAAGATATAGAGCATTATGGCAGGAAAGGCATAGTGGGACACAGAAGTGGGACACATAGTGGGACACAGTGACCTGAAGCATCACAGAGGCAGAGAGCCGGTAGCAAACTGCAAGAGCAGACTGCTAGTGGAAGCAGGGAGGGGGTTACCTGGCTCCAAGGTCCCGCCCCCTGTGATGTGCCTTCCTTCAGCAAGGATCCACTTCCTAAAGGTGCCACAACCTTTCCAAACATAGACAGCAGCTATCAATGCAAACACATGTGCCAGTGGGAGACAACTCATATTCAAACCATGCATTCATATAATACACCTACCCTCATGTGTCCACCCCCATGCAAACACACACATGCACACACACACACACACACACACACACATACACACACTTGCACCCACACACATGTATCTCAAAGGAAGATAATGATTCCCTGGGCATCAGTTTCTTTTTTTTTCAGAGGGGGCCTTGAATGTCCGCTATCATCCAAGCAACTTTATTGTAGCGTACAGGGTTTTTATAATCAAGAAGCAGGGCCAAATTCTTTACAGGACTATGTAAAACACATACATTTTGGTTAACAAAGAGAAGTCAGGAGTGACACCCAATTTCCATGGGGTGGACTTATTGTCAGGTATGTTAAACAGGCTTGGCAGCTCTTGCTAAAAGAGAAAGGAATGTATGACTCAAAAAGGAGTTACTTGGCCTGTGCATTAACACCTCTTTAGATAGGCAGGAAAGAACTGATGGGGGTTGGGGGGAGGAACAGCCCGTTCAGTTGCTAATGTATCATCCAGAGAGCAGATTTTGGCCTAGCAATCCCCACAGTTCCCCCTTGCTCTTATTATTAAAAAAAAAATAGATCTAGTTTAAATTTTTTTTTAGACCAAGTTTAAATAACAAAGCCAAGATTACAAAAAGGGCAAACAAATCAATCCCCAAATAGCAACAAGTGTGAAGCCAGCCAGATTTTTTCTGAAGTTTTAAAATTACATGTTATTTAAATGAGTCTGAATTCTGTCCCATGTTCTGTCCAGCAGGACCAGTTATTTGTGGGTCCGAGGAGGATCGAGCCTGCAGGGAACAATGAGCGAGAAAGAAAGAGGGAGACCAAGCAAAGAGTTGTCAAGGTCTCGTTTATTTAGGGTTAGGGTACAGCTTATATGCTCAGGCTGGAGGGGGAAGAGGGGCAAGGGAAAAGAGATAAGCATCGGTGGAGGTGCCTGGTGGTCGAGGCGCCTGGTGGTCGCGCAGTTGCGATATCTGTTATCTGGGTCCGGGGCGTTTTTTACGGCTCCTCTGGAATGTCCTGGTAGCTGGATCCGGGGGAGGAGGAGGGATATCAAACAAGTTTTTTGAGTTCCTTTTGGCCTTTTAGTGACCCTGATCTCTAACATAAACAAGTTTTACGAGTTCCTTTTGGCCCTTTAGTGACTCTGGCCTCTAACATATCCCCCCTTTTCTATATAGTAAAGGTGGGGGGCAGCTAGGCAGCTATTGGGCCGAGGCAGGCTTGGGAAGAATATTGTCTGTGTGTCCCGGAGCCATTTTTGTGGCCGTTCCTGTCTTAGGTCTGACCTCACTGCTCCTAGCCTCACCCGTCATGGGGTGGCTCTGTCACCCTCAGAGTCCCTGTCTTAGGTTGGTCTAGGAGCTGAGGAAGTTGCCCGTCTTTGGAACGGCCACCTGGGCTCAAAACCTCCTCTTAAAGGCCCAAGGGTGATATAGCTGTAGCTGGACAAGGTCTCAGAGGTCACCTGTGGGGTTGAAGCTGCTGCTGACTGTCGACGGGACCAGCGTGTTGAGGAGGCGGCGGGCAGGACCTATATCATGAAGTAATCTCAAGAGAAGGATGATTAATAACATTTCCACCATGAGGCTTTATCAGCAGTAAGGGCAGAGAAGTTAAGCCTCTTGATAGTTATATCTAGGGATGTTTCATTGTCATCAGTATTTTCTGTACAGACCCGGTGATATTGGACCATAATGGAGGGTGGAGAGAGGGCAGAGTCAACTTGAGATTTTATAAAACGAGTTAATTTTTGAAAAGCCCATGGGCCGAAAGAAAGAAGCAAAAGTAATCCAATAAGAGGTCCTAAAATACTAGGGAGGAGGGTAGATATCCAAGGGGAGGTGGAAAACCAATTTTGATACCAAGATTCTTGTTTTTCTCTTTCTCTTTTTCTTTTTTCTAGGCTCTCAGTGATTTTTTGTAAACTATCTTCTACAAGACCGGTTTTGTCTATATATACACAGCATTGTTCTTTTAAGGCTGCACAGAGGCCTCCTTGTTGAAGGAATACTAGATCTAATCCTCTTTGATTTTGTAAAACTACTTCAGAGAGGGATGCCAGTGAGTCTTTGAGATTTCGGAGATTGTCTCTTATTTCTCTAATGTCATTATCAATGGCCATGCTAAGTTGGTTATATTGATGTTGGGAGGTAGCGAGGGATGCTATACCAGTGCCTGCTCCACTAAGGCCAAGACCAATAAGGACAGCTAGAGTTACAGCAGATATAGGCTCTCTCTTATGGCGAGAATGGGGGTCTGTACCCCTTTGCCAGAATGTAAGAAACTCGTTAGGGTCATAAATGGTGAGTTTGGGAAACAGTCGCACCAACACACAAAAGTCACGTACCTGTAGAAATTTGGAAGTCTCAACATAAGTGGTTAAGCCTGTAGAGCAGGCCAAGTAACTATGAGCAGGGGCTTGTAAGTACATGAACTGAGAATTGACAACCAAGGTGTCATTACATATGTCTGTCAATTGAATGGGGGGAATCATATTTTTGCCCAGGAGACAGGTTCCTATTCCAGAGACATCAGTGACAGTGAGCTCGACAATGTCCCAGGATAAGTGGTTGCTGTCATTTGTATAAGTGAGGTCGCCAAAAAAGGCTATTCCTTCATAAAAGGGAGGGTTAGCTGAGAGGCACATCCAACATTCTTTATAGGTGGAATCATTGTGGTGCATTAAGGCAGAGGCCGAAGCATTAAGAACAGACAGGATGAGGTTTGTGGAGGACATAGGACCATTAGGAATGGTAGGTTGGAAGTAGGAATGCGTAAGGGAAAGGGTGTTGGGAGTAGGGGTGTATCTATTGGGTGGAGTTCATGGGGGGTGTTGGTGTAGTTGGGCATTTGGTCCAATGGATGCCTTGTGTTGATTAGGGAGCTCTTGTAATAGTTTGATTCTAAAGGTTAGGCCAGGGTTTCTGCCAGAAATATATAGATGGAGGCCCCATTCGAATCCTCTGTCAGTCCATAATTGTTTTTTGCCAGAGGGGGTGAAGGTAATGAGGAGGGTGTTACACCATTGTTGACAAGCAAAGTTAACGGGAACTGGTCCCGAATTTAATTTGTATGGAGGAGGGTTTTTTCTTTTAACAGTTATATAGTCCCAAGAGGAACTAGGCTTCCAATAAGTATCTCCAGTGGTTTCACAGGACCAGGAGGCACAGTAATAGTGGAATAACCGCACCGAGTATTCCAGGAGCGATCTCGGTGGGTGCCTGGGCAGACATAGATGGGGGCCATGGTTAGAAAAGACCGAGCCCAGAGGTTATAACACCCAGGAACCGAACTGTAGCGGGCTTGAGTATTGACGGGCTTTGGTTGAGGTAGGTAGTGGTCTGGAGTCCCCAGGAGGGGTCAGCTCCTAAAGCTAACTTGCAAAGATCTACTTCAAGATTGGGCCAAGGTGGGGAGGATGCAATCTGAGATAGGAGCTAGCTACGTCACCTGCTTGGTTGGTTATTACCCATGTATAGTTCCATAGTTGATAGGGGCCAGATTCTCTGACAGGTAGGATAAGCAGAACGGCAAATAGGGTCCAAGGTGGCTGAAGATAGGTGTTCATTTTTTCTGCGGAGACAAAAGAAGAGAGTCTTCTCAGGCGCCACCCTGGGATTGATTAATAGGCGTTGTGATGATTTTGGAAGATTGAGGGGGCTTGTTAGGCGTATAAGGTTTAATAAAGCAGTTCTGGAAGCCATCGAGCGCTATTGGCCTGTCTGTTATATATACAGGCGTGGCCCGTTCTCCATATGAGCACAGGATCAGGCCCGTGCCATTTGTTGTCAATGGGGTCCTTCCATACTGCCTGAGCATAGTCATCAGCCGTAGAGGGATGCCAGAGCCTGTCAGCTGCAGATTGTTGTTGTTCATCAAGGGTAAGGAAGTTTAAACAAACTAATGCATGATTTAGCAGGGTTCTGTGGTTTAGGGGGGAGTAAAGAATTTCCCCATTAGACAGTAATTTTTGGAGCATATTTTTTAAGGTCTGATTGGCTCTTTTAACTATGTCTTGGCCTTGGGGGTTGTATGGGATGCCCGTGATGTGTTTAATGTTAAATTGAGCACAGAAGGCTCTAAATTGAGTACTAGAGTATCCTGGGCCATTGTCAGTTTTGATGACTCTAGGACAATTTATGACTGAAAAACAGACTATAAGGTGGTTAATAACATGTTTTGTGGCTCTCCCTGTTTGGGGAGTTGCATAAATAAAACCGCTAAAGGTATCAATGGTGACATGAATATATTTATTTTTTCCGAATGTTTTGAAATGGGTAACATCCATTTGCCAAAGTTCGCCTGGCACAAGTCCCCTAGGATTAATTCCCATATGGGGTTCAGGGAGAAAGGACAGGCAGGCTTTGCAATTACAGACAATTTCTCTGGCCTGTTCTTTAGATATTTTGTATCTTAAGCGAAGGGTGCGGGAATTGAGATGATGGAGGTTATGAGCCTGTTGTGCCTGTTGAAGAGAGGTGAGCGCTGTAGTAAATGTTTGTTGTTTAAAGGCAAGCGCTGTTAGGGAGGAAGTCAAGGAAGGTTGCTGTGTGGCCTGGTCGACAAGGTCGTTTCCCTGACATAGGGGTCCATTGTTAGAGTATGCAAGGATTTTTATTTAACCTGTATAATTAGAATCTATAATACCTGGATAAACATGGAGGCCTTTTAGGGTAGAATGGGTAAAGGGCCATATATGCCCATGAGTAGGACTTGAACTCCAATATCAGGAGTTAATATTGAGTCAGTGGAGGGACTGAGGTCCAATCCTGTGTTGTTTGAGGTTGTTCTGTGAAAGTGGAAATTTTATTGGCTGGATGTTTTGGTTTGAGGGACGAACCTGATAGCTCTGGGGTTGAGTCCCTGAGTTGTCTGAGCTGGGGCAAAGGGCTGGCCCCTCTGGAAGTTTTTGTTTTGTTTTTGGTTTTTTTTTTTTTTTTTTTGGTGGTAATGGGTTTCCCTGGGCATCAGCTTTTGAGTGACAATCAGAGGCCCAGTGTTTTCCTCTTTTGAATTGAGGGCAGGGTGTTGTAGGCAGTAGGCAGGAGGCCTTAGGTGCCGTATAGTTTTTGAACAAATGGCCAGGTTGTTTACAATTAAAGCAATTTTTGTCTTTGGTAAAATCTTTTAAGGCAACTCCTATGGCGATGCCCATAGCATGAGCCAAGCCAATGCCTGAACACAGTTTTATATAGTCAGAGATGTCACAGGACCGGTGAGGGTGAATAGCATCCTGACAAGTAGGATTGGTGTTTTTAAATGTTAAGTGTTTTACAAAAGCACTCTTGCTTTCTTCACCCCCACCGAATAGCCATTCAGCCGCGTCTGTGAGGCGGCTGATGAAATTACTATAAGGCTTATCGGGTCCCTGATGAAGTTTAGCCAAGGAGGTGGTAGCGGACTCTTTAGGGGGAAGCCGTTTCCATGCCTTGAGACCTGCATTTTGAATCTGAGACAGGAGGCCAGGAGGGAAACGTGTTTGAATTTCATTAGTTTCATATGGAGGGCGCCCCATAAGTCTATCTCTGGTCCAGTTTTTAGTCTTAGGCATTTGAGAATTATGCTGGGCAATCTCTCTGTAATTTTCTGCAAACTCAGTTCTCCAAAGAACAAAATCACCGCCAGCTAGACAGGCACGGGCCAGATGATGCCAGTCATTTGGGACAAGCCAGCGCTCACTCAGGTTTTCTGGTAAAGCTACTGTAAATGGCGCTGTAGGGCCGTAATTAGAAATTGCCGCTTTCAAGTCTTTTAAATGTTTTAAACTTAGGCGGTGGTATTGTTGATTCTGGACCACTTGTGGGGTGTCCTTGGAGTCTGATTCCTCCGAGGGACTTTCTCCATCTCTCTGATTATCAGATTCATCCCCAGTCTCAGTGATTTCTTCCCTTGGAAAGAGGAAGGTTCTTGGGAATTTGTGGAAGCTTTGCTGTAGGTGACTGGGAAAAGCTTTTAGAGGCTGTTTGGCGTTTTTTAGGGTTTGAACTTATAGGGGGAGACTGAGAAGTTTGAATTAATTCTAAATCTAGGGCACGAAGCTCTTTTATCAGAGTGAGATGTTCCCTCTTTTGTTGGAGGAGTTGTTTTAAGGAGGCTGATTGCTGAGAGAGCTCAGCTTTGGCTTGAGTGATAAGATCTAAGGAGTTGTCTGAAGGAAGAACAGGGGCGCAAAAGAAAGGAGCTGAAGCATAGGGGGGTGGGTAAGAATGGAAGGTTTTTTGAGGATGGCAGTTGGGTGTTTTACAGTTGGTAGCCTCAGTGTCTGAGGAAGTTTTCTCATCAGGGGGTAGGGCATTATCATCAGAGACTGGGTTAAGGATCTCTGGAATGTTTAACGAGGGGTAGAGACGGATGGGAGGGGACTCTAAGTGAGGGGAATTGTCCGAGGGAGGGGGATCTGAAGGAGGAGCGGGCATATCAATAGTAACTGACTCGCAAGCCACAAGCGAAGGGGGCCTGGAGCAACGTTGTAAAACTTTTTCTCCCTCTAAAATAACCTTTTGAATATCAGGAGATCTAATATAAACTGTATAATATCATTAATAAGATTTTAATACGCGAAGGTTTGGACCGGAACCTTTTCAGGACCAAAGGTCCTATAGTAATCTTGTAAACAATTCTAACTCTAAGCCAACATTCTCAGACCTCTCCAGTATTTACTCATGACCCCAGAATAAGCTTCCTGCTGCCCTTGAGAAGTTGGGATTTTATGAGTAACCAAATTCTTGCTTAATCAAAACAGACAATTAAAATACATTTAAATACGTGAAGCTTAATCTTAATCTTTAACCTCCGAGGCTCAATGTCCTCTATAGCAGAAAAGAAGCACAATGTATAACTTTTTTTTTACCATCTCTAGTTCTTAATCTGTTTATAAACCCAAATTTCATAAACCGTTATAGCACACTTTAACATCTTTTTAATCAATCAACTCAAAACTCCTGTACACATTTAATTTTTAAGCGAGATTTTTATCTTATAAACCTTATTTAAAAACCTTTTATACATTTAAGTACCATACCTTGTTTATTTATACCTTTTTTATCTTTTTTGATTTTTTGTTTTAATATTAGATATCCTGTAAGAAAAAGTTCTTTAATAAAGGCATTAACAGCAGACCCTGTCTTAAAAATCACTGTACTTGAATTTGTAAGATTATAACAGAACATAGGAGTATACTTGGAATTAGGAACCAAATTTTTTTTTCAAGGAAGGGAGCTCATAATTTCTCAGAAACCAGTTTTATTTTTTGGCTGTTAAATACGTTAACATCACACATGTGAAACAAACTTTCTTAGGTAAAAACACATTATTTCTTTGTGAAGCTTCATAAAAAGATATTTTAATCAGTACGTACTCAGGCCTTTTGATGGTAATTTTTAAGTGTGCACGTGCCAAATAATGCCAAATAATGAACAAAGTCAAAACCAAGAATGTGATTCCAAGCGCGCAATAACCTAAAGTGGCCACCTTTTTTTTTTTATTATGAGACATAAAATACACATATTCATAGGGAATTCAAATAGCCAAACAAGTTAGAACCTTTTAAAAGTAACTTTGTATGTCAGCCCCCCCTGAACTCTCCACTCTAGCCTGCCCCGGGACAGGTTTCTGTGAAGATGCATAGGAAGCGTTTTTTTTTTTTTTTTGTTTTTTTTTTTTGTTAACCGTTTCCATCCTCCTTCTCCTCTATGAAGGGAATCATGAGGCATTTTCTCTCCCAGCAGCCATTTTTCCACATGTCGGGACCTCTCCCCAGCCTTCAAAGCCAGCAACTGTGCCCACAAACTTTTTTCCACGCTGGGACTAGCGGACCTGCTTCGCCCCCAAACATTTTGTTTTGCACATGAGCACTACAGCCAGCGCCCGCTGTGTGCCGCCATTAAATTCCTGAATTATATCATTGATTAAGTTCCAGTAACTAAAAGTTTGAATGGGAACCACCTCAGACCCTTGTTCCAAAAGGAGCCGATTTAAATCATGACCTACTTTAGTCCAAGTCGGGGGTGAATCTCCGGACCCGTAATAACAATCCAAGGACAAGCTTCAGAAATGAAAGAAAGAAAAAAATCCTACTAAATCTTTTCTTTTAACTCTTTTTAAACTCTAACTCCCTTTCTCTGAGAGAGGACTTAATGTCCTTAATAAAAACAGCTCCTTTTAGAAACATTTGGCCCATCGCTGAAAATAATGAGACGAAGATGAATCACTTACCCGGAGATGGCTTTCCCTGGCGATCTCCTCTACGAATTGCACTGGAGACAGCTTTCTCTTATGAGCGGTAAGGGCGGTCTCCTCTACGAATGCCGGAGATGACTTTCCCTCGTGCGTGACAAGGGCGATCTCCTCTATGAGTGCTGGAGATGACTTTCCCTCGTGCGTGACAAGGGCGATCTCCTCTACGAGAGTCTGATCCGCGCGGCTGGGTCTTCGTCCGACTCGGGGTCCGTGCCTGGAGCCCCACGTTTGGGGCGCCACTTGTCCTGTCCAGCAGGACCAGTTATTTGTGGGTCCGAGGAGGATCGAGCCTGCAGGGAACAATGAGCGAGAAAGAAAGAGGGAGACCAAGCAGAGAGTTGTCAAGGTCCTCGTTTATTTAGGGTTAGGGTACGCTATTATGCTCAGGCTGGAGGGAGAAGAGGGCAAGGGAAAAGAGATAAGCATCGGTGGAGGCGCCTGGTGGTCGAGGCGCCTGGTGGTCGAGGCGCCTGGTGGTCGAGGCGCCTGGTGGTCGAGGCGCCTGGTGGTCGAGCAGTTGCGATATCTGTTATCTGGGTCCCGGGCGTTTTTACGGCTCCTCTGGAATGTCCTGGTAGCTGGATCCCGGGGGGCGCATATCAAACAAGTTTTTTGAGTTTCTTTTTGGCCTTCAGGACTCTGGCCTTAACACTCCTCTTCCCCTGGCTGGCCTGGTAGTCATTAGGCAACATTGCTCTGGCAAGCATTAAGACCTGAGTACAGATTCCCAGCACCTGCGAGAAAGCTGAGCCCAGTGGCATCGGTAACTCCAGTGGTAACTCCGGTGCGGGCAGTGGAAGGTTAGAAGTTGGGGGAGGAAGAGATGTAGGGGAGGGGGAGATGGTGGTGATGGGGGAGTGGGGGTGAGGAGGGTGAGATGGAAGCGGAGGGGAAGATGGTGGAAGAGGGGGAGATGGAAACGGAGGGGAGATGGAGGGGAAGATGGACGGGAAGGAAGAAATGGAGGCAGAGGGGGAAATGGATGGGCAGGGGGAGATGGTGTTTGGAAGGGCGAAATGGAGGTAGAAGGGAGATGGGGCAGAAGGAGGAGATGGTGACGAAAGGGGAGATGAAGGAGCAGGGGGAGGAGGTGGAGGAGGTGATAGAGGCCGAGGTAGAGATGGAGAGAGGAGGAGATGGTGAAGAGGGAGGAGATGGAGGCAGAGGAGGAGATGGTGGCTGAGGGGGACATGGTGGTGAAAGGGGGAATGGTGGCAGAAGGGGAGATGGGGGATATCTGGAATCCATTGGTTAGGAGACTATGTTTCACAAAAAGTGGCAAGGGGCTGGATAGATGGCTCATGGATTAAGCAGAAGGATCTAAGGTCAGATCCCAAGATCCCTGATTAAAAAAAAAAAAACCTGAGCAGTTGTAACAGCAGACTGCACTTGACTGTGGAGGCAGAGCCTGGAAAACCTCCAAGCAAAGCATAAGGAATAGAACAATCTGGGATGTGCCAGGTCCCCTTGGGCTTCCACAGGCACATACAGTGCCCTCTTCTATCCCACACACGTATGTGCACATACACACACACCCACCCACACACACACACACACACACACACAAACAAATTAATTGTAAAATAAGGTGATCCGTGATCAAAGAGACAGTACCTAATGTCAACCTTTGTCTGCCACACTATGTACACATATGTGCATACACATCTGCTTTTCATGGACATATAGCACATGAGTGCACACACAGAAATAAATAAATGGATAATAAATCCCTGGATTTTGCTTCACTTCAAAAAAAATAAACAAAGCAAAATTCCAAGGACCACTGTGCCATTGCTGGCCAGAAGTGCTGTAGAAATGAATGTCCCTGTTTGGGGTACTTGGCCAGCCAGCATGCTCTTGGAGGAGTAGAGCCGTGCTATTCAGTTCAGCTTATTGTCTCCATATGACAGGTGGGAAGCGGAGACTCACGGGTCATACACAATGGGTGATGGAGTTAGGCCTACTCATAATCCCAACTAGTTCGTTTAGCACAACAAATCTCAACTTCAGTAACAAATCCCAGTTTGTCCTTGGATTCCTCCATTATGATATATTACGTCTCTCTGAAGTACCCATCTCGCATGCTAGCACAAGTTACTCGGAGTGGCAGATTATATTTCCAAAGAATCTGGTCCAGTATCTCTTGCCTCACATGCTCTTAGAGGAAAAAGCGGCACCGACTGAGTGTAGCTGAAGCAACACAGTGAGTTCAGAAGCTAAATTTCATAGATAGATGCAGGTAACAACTTGACAATGAAAATTTGAGCTCTGAGCACATTTGTAAGGTTAGTAGTTAAGTCCCAAGCACACCTGTAGGAGAATGTCTGATCAATGGGCGAGCACAGACCCTGGTGGGTGGGACTATCCCTGGGCTGATTCAGGGAGTTGGCATTCTTTGGCACACTTGACCAAACACGCTGCCTAGCAAGTGAAGTTTTCCCCTCTGTCACCGGTCCTGTGGATATGGCATGGCCAGATTCTTGGTGTAGCTGAGTGTCTTCTGTGAGGAGTATAGCCAAATCATCATAAAACAAATCAAAGCTCTTGTTTCCCTAAGATTTTGTGGTGAATTTGTCAAAATACAGGTAACTGTGACATGAATCATCAAGTGTTCAGGCCTCTACTTGCTCTCTTGTGATGTTCTGCGTGGAGTCCAGCCACCATGCTGTGAGGAAACCCAAGCATCCTAGGAGGGGCAGCATAACCATGAACAGAAGCCCAGCTCCCATCCCAGTTGGACCCCCTGTCGTTAACATAAGCTGGATCTGTCAGCCCTGTGAGTAACCATGGAACAAGACCCTCAGCAACATGCCCTGCTGGTACAGCATTGAGAGGAGAGAGTTGCACACATTGGTCTATGTCCAGGTCGAAGACTCGACAGCCAAACAAGTGATTGTGTGTTGGTACAAACTGTTCCATCTATTTCCCGTCTGTTCTGATATGGTGTTGCAGTTACTCTGCATTGTTGCTGATAAAAATCGTGACAAAGCAGTCTAAGGGAACAAAGGGATTAATTTTCTTTTATTATTATTATTTTTTATTTCTTCCACTCATAAAAAGTTGATTAGTAGTGCATTCCCTTCCTTCCCTACACCCCTCCCTGGACCCTCTTGCTCCCTTCCTCCTTTTCCCCTTCCTTTCCCCCTCCCTCCCTTTCTCCCAGTGCCTCCTCC
This sequence comes from Typhlomys cinereus, assembly GCA_023101885.1. NCBI lineage: Eukaryota > Metazoa > Chordata > Mammalia > Rodentia > Platacanthomyidae > Typhlomys > Typhlomys cinereus. The sequence goes on along the minus strand of JALPQD010000960.1, from coordinate 203,712 downwards.
CCCCATTCTGGAGCATTCTTTAGTGTGCATGTCAAACTTCCCTGTGGGTCCTCCCCTCTGATGAGGTGTAAGAACTCAATGGCATTGCCTAGAGCACTTATTGTCTGATGGTGGTCGAAGCATAAATTATCTGAAGTTTCAGCTTTAATGTGGTGAGGAAGGCTCCTTGCTGCTTTTTTTTTTTAAATGAGAGAAACCTAAATGCCTCAATCTATGTTTGGTGTGTAACACGCAAATACTCTCCAAACAGTTTTGAATAAATGACTGAGTGTGAAAATTGCATAATATTTTATATTTGCAGGTGCAATTGAAAGGAAAGATTGGAATTTTATAGAATTAAAATCAGTCCCATTTTCCCCCAAATGCCACTGTAGTACTACTGAGATAAGGAGCAGGTAAGGTGCATTTTGAAAATCTGGCAATCTGAGTTCCGGACATGCATGCTTGTGCACTCAATTTCTCTCTCTCTCTTTCAAATAAATAAATATACATTAAAATGCCACTGTGAATATATTAAACAATACTGAATGGTACAAATGATTTAGATGCTAAACATTACACATATATTTCAACACAAACATACAACAAGAAACCATAAGAAAGTTAAGTAATACATGGCAGTCTTGTTCATATAGCCATAGAACTACTTCATCTGGTAAAGCACAATGTGACCTCATGAGGCCAGGGGTGTTGGTGACTCGACAGGGGTCAACACAGGAGACAGTGAGGGGGAGGGGTCTGACTTAGGAAAAGTTTTAGATAGACTCAACAAAACTGCTCATGGAATGAGTTCATGAGACAGAGAGGATATAGGTGGCTTTCAAAGTTTGACCTTGAATGACTGCAATGCCCAGTTTCTGCCACTGACTTGCCTAGTGTTTGGGGACAAGCTACTTAAACTCTCTGATTCTCATCTACCCAATGGAGATGTCAGCAAGGAACGGGTACATGTTTCCAGGAAGAACAACACAGCCTTACTCTGTGGTGTGCGCTGATTTTCATTTTCTAATGCTGCCATAAGCTAGCAACTGCTTAGCAGCTAGCTTGAGAAATTACTTCCACTCAGGGATTTGAACCAGAATAGTAATGTTAGGGCACTTGCTGCCTGCTAAGCCTTCTGTGGGATTATCTATTTGGTTCTCAAAAAGTATGAGTTGGATGTTATTATCTTCTCTGTTTCAGGAGCAAGGAAATTGAGTGGTGGAGGGATTGGGGGACTTACGTGTCAAAGCACTGGCACCCCTTCTCATCTCCAGAAAACTGTTTACCCTGTTCTTGAGTGGAATCAAATAAGACATGTCCTCTAAATAGTAGCTGGTATACAGTAGATGCTTAACTAGCATTCTTCTCCTTGTTTCTCATTTCTATTGGTAGAAATTTCTATTGGTAGAAAAATTACCTGGACTGGATCCCAGACATCTATGGAAAGCCCTAGAACAGGTTTCTAGAATTCATTTCTTCTTCCTTCTGAAGATGAACTGATAAAAAGCAGAGGTAGATAGGAAGAAGCAACATTTCCCCTTCCTGTATTTTGTTATTGTCCTCTGAGGAGCATGGATTTGGAATCTAAGCAAGTCTTCCCTGTTTCTTGTTAAGCAGGATGAATAACTATCCCTAATGTTGAAAAATCATTTAGTAGTTCAAAGTGAAATCTGCAATTCAAAGCATCCTGATCAATGATTACTATGGATTATCAGACTTATCTGTGAGAACATAACTGGGCAACTCAACTCTTTCCAAAACCTTGGTGGATACTGTGGAAGAAAAGAAATTTTTGCAGAAATTATGACAAATAATGAAGTTATGACTAACAGCCTGGTGGTCAGCAGTTTTCAGAAAACAAAAGTCTAATATGGGCGGCTAGATACTGAAAACATCTCCACTCTCAAGGTCCCTGTGAGAGTCTTCCCCCTTCAAGGTGTTGGAGAAATGTTTTCAGTACGTGCAGATGCTGCCTAAGCCCGCTTGCCCCCTCCCCACACAGAACTCCGGGAAATGCTCCCCCTCTCAAGGTTTAATACGTGCAGCTATGCCAAATACCACCAAAGCCTTTGTATTATTATTGTAACTATGACCGAAGCTTCACCCCAAGCCCACTGCTATCTTGCACAAACAAGTCAGCCCTGCTGCGGACGTGTTGACCTGGACCTCGCCCACCAAGAACTGCCCACGATCGACTAGAACATCTGGTGGTCACCCTTGGCTGACTCAACTTCTTTATGTGCTGTAAAAAAGTGTTTTCATATGTTTTGCTACCCTATAAAAACCCTACCCCGACCTCAGTCGGGGCCGCTCTTCTCTTGCTTGCAGGAGGGAGGCGGTCCTGGCATACCAGAATAATAAACTCGCCTATTGCCTTTGCAGCAGCCTCTCGGTCCTCGTGTCTCCTTTTGGGGTCCGGGCGGGTGACTTGGAGGAACTTCGGTTCCAGCAGATACATTAGAAACTTTCTGCTGCAAGGAATTCAGACTCAGGAGTTCAGCTGGCTCAGGAAGCCTGTTAACTTATATATAATAGGAAGCAGATAGGAAAGGCTTGGGCAGTAGGCGCACCCTGGCTTTGCATCTCTGAAGACCTCCTTTCGGCACCCCTGGGGATGCATTTTGTCCTCAGGTCAACTGACTGCCACCTTCCAGGTGCCATGTTCCGACAAATATCCAGCGAAAGAAGAGACATATCTAGGCCCTGTGTCTACAGAGAAGAGAGGACAGCTCATTTTAGCCTTGGTTCACTTCTACACCCTCCCTCCATGCAGTCCCACAGCAACAGAAACAAAGCTGCCATGTCATCTTGGGGAAAACACGAATTAAGGGAACCCATGCTAGGAGCAGAAAGTTAAGATTACTGCATCTCAGAGAGATTCTGAGCAAGGAAGAGCTCACCAGGATCCATGAAAGATAACAGTGAAACCTGATCACAGGTGTGGGTTCCCTTAATTCGTGTTTCACCCAAGATGACATGGCAGCTTTGTTTCTGTTGCTGTGGGACTGCATGGAGGGAGGGTGTAGAAGTGAACCCACTCCTGTGATAGCCAACAAACTCCCAACATAACAACACTACTGCACACTTGAGGATAGAGCCCACAAAAGCCCACAAAATAATCACTCCTTAAATGTTCTGCCTCTTTTTACTCACTCTCCTGTGGGAAATATTTCAACAGAACCATTCAAACTGCAGAAGAAAGACACCTGTATGTCTTTAAATTGGTACTTACTTACTTAAGGAATGGAAGCAATTAAATATGGAACCATTTTTTAAAAAATCTACAATGGACTTCAAGAGTCAGCTTGGAAAAGAAAGCTTGGGAGTTGGGAGGGGGGGACAACTTGCCTGTCAGGTCAGCTTTTTTCTTGTTGGGTGGAAGTTTTGTCCTTTTCCTTATTCTTCTCAGCTGCATCACCCGTAATCATAAATAACAGATTATAGTCATACCTTGTTTCTGTTTTTTGAGTCTGAGCCAGGCTTACATTTCCCTTGAGTGAGTCTTGAGTCTGAGGTAATTATTTCAGCCCTCATGAAACTAACTACCCAGCATCCCACCTGCAGGACCCAGTGACACCCTTTTCTCTGCAAACTGTTATTGGAGGACTCTCATCCCTTCTTGGCTTGAGGTGGGATTCACTGGCGTTGGTTCAAGGGTGGGCATGTGCTATGGACTGAGTACCCTTATTCCTCAGATTCTTATGTGGAAAACTCAGTCCCCAGTACTGTCTTTGGAGGCAAGCACTTTGGAGAGGTAGTTAAGCAAACAGGAGCCTGCTAGGATGGGCCTTAATGCAATGTCACTGGTGTCCTTACAAGAAGCAAGGCATGTGGACATAGACATGCCACCCCAGAGGTGTGCGTGCATGGGCAAAGAGACCGTGTGGGGATACAGAAAGTGGCCACCTGCAGGCCACATGGAGAAGCCAAACTGCCCATACCTTGACTACTTAGGGCTTCTAATCTTAGATACTGTTAGAAATACGTATCTGTTATTTAAATCATCTATCTGTGGTATTTGTGCATGTGTATGCATGTGCATGTGCATGTGTGTGTATAGGCAGAGGACAACCTTCAAGTGTTGCTTCTTGCCTCTCTATGCAGTCTGAGACAGGGTCTCTTCTCGGATTCTTTGTAGTCCAGATTTGGACTTTTGGACAGTATCTGCCTCCTATTTCCCATGAGTCTGCAGGGAATGAACATTTGTGCCTTTTTCTCTGGGCATTGACGTGCCATCTGGGCATCTGAACTTAGGTCCTTATTGTTGAAGGTCAAGCACTCTATCCACTGAGCCATCTCCCTAGGTTAATATGCCATTCTGTGGCAGACCTGCTTGTTTATTTTTGCAGCATGTGCATATAGAGTTGGCTCTGTCTTTACTATAGAAGGAAGGTGGAGGAGGGAGTCTGGAAACAAAGCAGAAGGCAAAGAGAAAGGAGCTGGATCAAGCCCAGCCTGGGACCTGTCTGACCAGGCCTTTCCAGCTCCACACGCCAAGCATCTCTTTACCGGTGATTGAGTCTCCATTTGCAGAAACCCAAGGGCCCCAGCTGGGACATCCACTTTGTGTTTATAGGCCAAGGAATTTACATAAGTAGACCTCTGTGTTTTACAAGCCGAGGCTCCTTGAGGCAAGTCAGTTTTATTGTTCTCAAAAGGCCAGGAAATGAATCCTTCCTGTGTTGAAAGTTGGAAAAGAAAATTAGCCTGATTTCAAGCATGGATTTGCACCTTGGAGTTGAAGGCCTAGGAAACAGAGGTGCTGTAGGAACCCTCTAGAGGCAAAGCCCTGGGCAAGGAGAGCCAGCAAAGGGGTCCTGGAGGGGATTTATGTGAAAATAAAAATACAAACACACTAACACACACACACACACTCACACACGCACACAAGCATGCGCGTGCACACACAAATAGACAGTAAGACCACTGAGGCTGGGGGGAGGGCAGCAGCAAGGTCCCTGGAGGATTCCCAGTGAGGGAGGAGGCATCTGTTCTGGGCTGATTGAGCAGGGCAAAGTGGGCAAGCCAGTGGGCTTTGCTGGAATTCATTTGCCTAGGCACTTGCCAAAGTCCCTAAAGAAGCTCACATGAGAGGGCTTGCGTGGAGCCATCCTCAGCCCATGGACAATCATTTCATAATAGGAGACTTTCCAGAAGAGTTCTCTGTGAGTGCTATGTGAGTGTGCAGTGTGTTAATTAATTTCCTTAATTAATTCCCCAGCCAGATAGGAGAATGTCTAAAAACAGATGGCATGGAAGCCTGGGGTCAAGATTCCATCTGATTGGAAACAGGGTGCCCACTGGCCATCTCTTTGGGCTTGTAGTTCTGAGCCAGGCAGATTAAAGATCCTGGATCAGGATGAATCTCAAAGTAGTTTCATTTCCAGAGTTTTCTGGTATCCAGACCATCTTTAGTGGTACCAGAGACCTAACTCACTGAATCGTCCAGTCAGCTTTTGTGTGGATTGTGGGGTGACAGTGTGCAGACCAAACACTATCAGAGCCCTCTTTCCTCCAGCAGCCTTTGTCAAAGGGTCATATGGACCATGTGATGATTTTGTTGTGGGACAATTCCCTCCACTCAAAATGGAGAAACTTCATCTGCTTGGGTGTAGAGAATGAGGAGAATTTATTTAAAAGTGTATGTACCCAGGTTGATTCTGGAAAGATCCGTTGAATTTAATAATTTTTAAAGTCACAGTCTACTTTACAGTATAGTGTGGGACTTTCAGGTAGGCTTGCCTTCCCCCAGCACCTAGCCCTCCGCCCGAGCGCATTCTAAAACTTCCCGCTGAGAATGCCAAATGTGGGACTCTCAGAGAGGCTTCCCTTCCCCCAGCACACAGTTCTCCGCCCGCGAGCATCCTAAAACTTCTTGCTGGCGCCAGTCCAAAGGCGCAAACCGCGTTTACTCGATCTGGGGTGGGATGTGCCATTCCGCCCTGCACCCTAGGCGGTATGGGAACTGCCCAGGGATTCCGCTATCAGCAAAAGAACATTTGGTGGTCAGCTTTATCACCCCATAACTCAACTGTCCGGAGACACCGCTATCAACAAAAGAACATTTGGTGGTTAACTTTATTGTGTGCTGTGTTCCCATAGAGTTTGCTGTAACCGCTTTCATTATAAAAACCCTACCCCGATCTCAGTCGGGGCCGCTCCCTCTTAACTTGCGGGGGAGGGCGGTCCTGGCAGCCAGAATTAGAACTTACCTTATGTTAATTGCAGCAATCCCTCGGTCCTCGTGGTTCTTTCCGGGGTCTGGGTGGAAGAAATAACGGGACTTCGGTTCCAACATATTGGGGGCTCGTCCCGGATGCCCCAGCCCCAGAAGGAACAACAACGATCCAGGGTTGAAGGTAAGCGTGTTTTTGTCTTTGTCTTTGTCTTTGTCTTTGTCTTTGTGTTCCTCTAAGGTTTCCCATTCGTTTTAAAAGGAACTCCGTGGACTCGGCGAGAGTGCTGTGCCCTTTTAAGGGGTGAGCAGACGTGCTCCTGGGTACCCTGAGAACGAAGGGGATGCCCTTCGCTCAGGGACAGCAGGCTGTAAGTTAAATTAGACTCATGGTGCGATTATTCGGGGAAGGAGGCCATAGCAAGGACCTCTGGGACCCCCGAGCCAGGTTACTGCCGGCATCTTTTGCTTTCGATTCTCCGCCCGGAACAGGCGCCCTCCGGCGGACACTTGTTGATTGGAGATCTCGTCTTATTGTTAGTTTTGTGTTGATATCTTTTAGTGTGTTTCTGGTATATTTTTGTTATCAAGAGATACGTATCATGGGACAAGTTCAGACTACTCCTTTGGACTTGACGCTGGGGCACTGGAAGGACGTTAAGGCTAGAGGACATAATTTGTCTGTGGATATCAGAAAAGGAAACTGGCAGGTTTTCTGCCGCTCAGAGTGGCCGGCTTTCCAGACCAGCCGGCCTCCTGGGGATGAAGTTTACCACCCTCTGTTCTGATGAATGGCCCACTTTCTAGGGCGGCAAATGTTTGTTTTAAGGAAAGAAAGCCTCTGCCCCCCTGTACTGGAGGGGCCAGAAGAACTGTCTGTCTTTTTTTGTGCTGTGTTTATGATGATCTCATTTTAAGAGTTACTTTAAGTGTTTTGATTTGCTTAGTTATCTGGACTTTCCATAATATGTGTGTTTTATGTTTCAAAATAACAAAGCTATGGCCACTTCAAATTATTGCGCGCTTATAATTACATCTTGGTGTTTTTTTTGACTTTTTATTATTTGGCATGCTCAATTTAAATGCACGTGCACACTTAAGAACGACATAAAAGGCCTGAGTACGTACTGACTAAAATATTTTGTTTTATCTTGATTTCTATGAAGCTTCACAAAAGATGATATTGTGTTTTTACCTAGAATCTAATAACATCACTTTTGTAATTCCTTTAAAAGTTTGTTTTCCCATGTGTAATACCAACACATCTAACAGCCAGAAAGGAAAACTGATTTCTGAGAAATTCATTGGAATTTCTTCATTCTCCTGGTATGTGTGCTAATTCCCTGTTTCCAGGTGTACTCCTGTGTTCTGTTACAATCTTGCTAACTTAATTGGGATATAATGATTTTTAAGATGAGGTCTACTGTTATTGCCTCTTTTAAAGGACATTTTTTAAAGGGTAAACAACAGAAAACCATCAAGTATGAAAGAAAATATGTATGGTAGTTAGATGTGCAAGAGGTTTAAAAGAAGGTTTTAAAAAAAGGGTTTATGGGATGAGCTATCTTACTTAGAGAGTTAAAGTATGTGCAGGAGGTTTATGAGTTGGTTACTTAAAAAAGTGTTAAAGTATGTGGTGAAGGTTTGTGGAATGTTGTGAAGGTTTGTGGAATGTTAGGTTTATGAGAAGACTAAAATTAGAGATGATGGTTAAAGGAAATGTCATGCATTATGCTTCTTCCATATTATAAAAGAAAAGGCATTGAGCCTCAAAAATTAGAAATTAAGAATTAAGCTTCATGTATTCAAATGTATTTCAATTGTTTGTTTTGATTAAATAAGACAGCAGCCCTAACAGGGCCCTCATCTGCTCCCTGGGAAGTGGGTTCCCAGAGAGCAGGGCTCTGCTCAGCATCAGACCAACAGGAGGAACCGAGACCCCTCCCAATGATGCCACCTCAGCTGCAGCTTACAGCGGATTCAAGGCCAGCTGTTAAACCAACCTCTACTCACCTTTTGGAACAGGCCTCTCCTGGAGGGGGAGGAAAAGGGCACCTGCAAAATGAGGGAGGGAATGTTTTGACCTCTGTATGAATGTGTGAGTGAATGTCGGCCTGAGGTGGGAAACCTGTAACACCTTTGTGCTCGAGTTCGTAGTCCCACGGCGAGATCCCTAAGATCTCTTAAAGCCACGGGATTCGATTGGGCCAGTTCTGCATTTCCATGGTGATAACATATGGTCTAGGGTGGGATCGGATTAGAATCCGGTCGCAAGTCACGAAATAGCTGAACCCACTATGGCTAAGTTATCACCCATGACTCTGCAAAGAGTGTGGCCAGGCTGGCACTTGAATGATCTCTCCTGGAGGGATTCCCATCCTTGTCCGTCTGCGCCGTGTGGTGGGGATCAATGTGACTTTAGCTCTTGTTAGCCAATGAAAGAAATTCCTAAAAATGTTTGCCCTGTAAGGAAAATGCTTCATGTCTGAGACAATGACCATACAGTTTAAATAACATAGGAAATGAAAGAAGCTTCAGACATGTGTGGACCGTGGACTCTCCCCTTTTAGTGTTGTTGGGTATGACTCTGGCTCCCCTGACCATGAGTGACATCGGGTAGAGTGCTGAGAGAGTCAACTTGTATTCTTGGACATGTTCTGTATACATCTTAGACAAGAAATTACCCCAGAAAGATCTTTAAATTATAATGCCATCCAACTAGAAAGTTAAGAGGCTATAAACATTTGTACCAAAAATACCAGCTAGTAGCTCAGGAAAAGCTTTGTCTCACAATAGAAATGCCCTCGAGAGACTAAGGTGGAACAGTAATTTCATTTAGCTTCCATGTCAGCAAAACTCCTATCTGAAAGATAGCATCCTCATCTGTAAGGGAGAGTTGGCACCATCAGGAAGCTTTCATTTCTGTCTTGGAGGTAGAATCCTTTGTTTCTGTTTGTCCTAAAACTTTAAAATAAGGCAGGTGACCTAGGACTTAATATAGAAAAAGGAAAAAAGAGAAAGAACCAGAAAGTGAAGAAATCAAAACTTGACATTTGCCTTAGGGGATAGATTAAGCAGGCATACCAAGCAGACCAACTCAGGACCCCTCCCGACAGGGGAAAGGTGGAAAAGATGCTTTAAATATGACTAGACTGGGTGCTTTGAGACGATTGTGAGCACAGGAAGCTTTCCTGTGGCCTATGTCCTAAACATGGGAATTTCCACTGGAGGAAAGATTGCCCCCTGAACCCCAGGGCCCAGGGGTCGAACACCCTGGTGGAGATCAATGTAATGGCTCATAGCTTCCCTCCGATGGAAAAGGAGTTTGCCTCTGATATCCAGCAAAAGAAAGCCCAAAGTGCCAGGTTGACCATCTCATGAGAACCTTGGGTTTAACATGCAAATGGGAAGCCTCTTTGTTTCTATGTTAATGGACTAGGGAGCACAAAATTCTAGTGCTCAACTTCCTTCCTAGGCTTTTGTCAACTTTTGATTTTACTAAAATGTTAATGATCAGGGAAATGACAGGTTCACCAGTTACAAAGTAGAATACAATGACAAACTTGAGGAGTTAAACCAGAAAAAATAGCAAAACTCCAGGTGTTAGGCAGACTAGTTCTGACAACAAATCTATACTGGCTTTTTATTTAGTTCCGACAAGGAGTGGTCTTGCCCTAAAGATGAAATAATGCTTACAGATCTATGGAATTCGCAACTAAAGAAGAAAAAGAGAGATTTCTATGAACATATTTGTTCTGTTCATTCCTTTCAGCTGGCAAGATGTTAGATGCGGGGCCCCTACCCAAAATTCCCTACTTCGACCCCTCTCAGCAGGAAGAAGCCAAAGAACGGTCATGGCTTGCAATCCCCGTAGAGGGCCCCAATATCCGATCACCACTGCCCAGCCACCTTTTAAGATTAAAATATATGAACAAGACAGAAGGGGGGAATGTGGGACTTTCAGGTAGGCTTCCCTTCCCCCAGCACCTAGCTCTCCGCCAGCGAGGCTTCCCTTCCCCCAGCACCTAGCCCTCCGCCCGAGCGCATTCTAAAACTTCCCGCTGAGAATGCCAAATGTGGGACTCTCAGAGAGGCTTCCCTTCCCCCAGCACACAGTTCTCCGCCCGCGAGCATCCTAAAACTTCTTGCTGGCGCCAGTCCAAAGGCGCCAACCGCGTTTATGCGATCTCGGGCGGGATGTGCCATTCCGCCCTGCACCCTAGGCGGTATGGGAACTGCCCAGGGATTCCGCTATCAGCAAAAGAATATTTGGTGGTCAGCTTTATCACCCCATAACTCAACTGTCCGGAGACACCGCTATCAACAAAAGAACATTTGGTGGTTAACTTTATTGTGTGCTGTGTTCCCATAGAGTTTGCTGTAACCGCTTTCATTATAAAAACCCTACCCCGATCTCAGTCGGGGCCGCTCCCTCTTAACTTGCGGGGGAGGGCGGTCCTGGCAGCCAGAATTAGAACTTACCTTATGTTAATTGCAGCAATCGCTCGGTCCTCGTGGTTCTTTCCGGGGTCTGGGTGGGAAAAAAATATCGGGACTTCGGTTCCAACAATAGCAAGGATGGGGATGGGGTTGGTGAGATAGCAGTTGACAAGCAGGTTTACATTTCAAATTTACAATCAAGGTCAGCGTAGTTCCCATGTTTCTCAGATGTAACCTCCCTCTTATCTCACAGCTGTGGGAGATAGTAAACCAGGGTCTAGACTGCTTGGTACGGTGAGGTTGAAGGGAGAGGGTTATTGACCCCTTCCCCCAGCTTAGCCACTTTTGGCTGGCAGCAGTTTTAACTTTTTTTTTCTGCTTAAATTTCATCACAGAGAGTACCTGGCCAGTGTCACATACCCTTTTCTCCTGTCTACACACTGCATACACACAGAGCAGTTGGACATGGAGAGAGCTGATCATTGCTGACTTCAGACAAAGACTGTAACATCAGATCAAGTGGGAGGGAGTTCAAGATGAGAAGTACCAGTTCAGCTCCTGATTCTGGCAGCCTTCAGGGTCAAAGGTTATACCCCCTCCCAATGTGACCATCTGATTCTCTTGTTATCACTTAAGCTCCGGCTGTGCAACATCTGAAAAAAAAAATTCCAACCAAACAACAGCAAACAGTGAAGAGCACCCAGAGCGAGGGCCCAGGCTGCAACTGGGAAAACTGGATCCTGTTAGCTGCAGTGTTTCCACAGTGCTTTGGCTGCGTCCTTTCCTGGCTCTCTCTGTGCCTCTTTCCTCATCCCCATAGTACACACAGCAACACTGTCATAGGGGTCCTCCAAGAATAGAGAAAAGGCTGCCAAAAGCTGCCTGATGGGAAAGGCTACTCGTGACCAAAAAGGGGCAATTGGGTTTAATCAATATCTAAGTGTACGTGCCACTCCCAGCCTATACAGGAGAAAGAGATGTACAGGAGGGTAGTTAAGGCAAAGCCAGCTGGGTTTGGGTCTTAGTTTTTGGATACGAATCTGATGGTCCTGTACTGTACCCCTACAAAATAAAACTGCTACCTGCAAAAGACTTCAGTGTCTCCTGCTTCTGCACAAAGACACCCCACAACAGCATTATCCTTTAGGGTTTGCTGACTTTGGTGTTTGCTTGTCAGTTTAAACATCCACAACATAAGATCAACTTGGAAAAGTCCTTGAATTGTATATATTCATAAGGGGAATGCTTAAATTTTTCATATGGAAAACTTTTCTCATATTTGCCATCACAGTGAAATCAAAGACTTCATTCACCAAGTTGTTAAAGCCTGGTCCCATGAAAGGATTAGCTAATCATTTCCTTCTCATGGCTTTGGCTACTTTTAGAGATCTCCTTCCCTCCAAAAGAGAAAATTTATTTTATTGAGTTTTATAGTTGGAATTCTTTACTTCATTAATTGAGATGAAAGAGCTCCAAGTGGGAGAAATTTCACTCCACCCCAAATAATTTTGTATTCCAATTGGTGTTAATAGAGTAGTTAAAAGAAAAAATTTTCCAACTTAAAATACTCCCTCAGTATAAATATCTACATGCATATATTTTCTTAAACCTTACTCCTCCATTCCGTGGAACAGTTTCTGTCATAGTTGGGCACAGGTGTCAACTTGACAGTTGAGGTTTTGAGCTCTGGGCACATTTGTAGAGAAATAATGGTTGAGTTAAGCCCAGAGTAAACATGCAGAAGATTGTCTAGCTGATTGGGAAGGCCTAGCCCATGGTGGGTGGGATTAGGTCCTGGAATAAAATACAGAGAACTGGTTGAGAGAGTTGGCATCCTTGTGTACACTTGGCCAGATATGCTGGTCTGGCAAGTAAGGATCGTCCCTCTCTCAGTTGTTATGTAGAGATGGTGTGGCCAGTTCCCTCCGCTTTGGTGCTGGTGTGAGGTCTCCTTGTAAATTGGACAAGGAACTGTAACTAGTCTGCTGTAAGAAAATAACTCCTTTTTTCCCTTAAGCCATTTGATGGTGGTTTATCAGCAACCATGCAGTCGAACTGCAACAGTTTCATTCCTGGTATGCCAGCTCACTAGCAATCCATGGTCTTCAAATTTAACCACTGTAGAAATTTCCATGAGGGTTAGTTTATGAACCTCATTTGAGACCATTATCCTAGTTTGGGGGGGATAATATGATTTTATTGCACTCTAAGATGTGCATTTCAAAGGAAACAAATAGGATGTATGGTAAACACAGGGAATTGAGTTACTGTGATAAAGGTTGTTTGGAATACATCTGATGGCACAGAATAACTGTAGTCTCTGGCAAGTGCATTTCAGTCATGCAGACTGAAAACCCCAGACTCCTCTTTGCTGCTGAATCAGAGATGCTGAAGGAGGAGTGAAAACTCAGCAGTACAGCAAGCTCTGTGGGTAATCAGAGAATATATATGCACACACACTGCTAGAGAATAATTATTCTTTTCTCTGAGAAGATGGAGCATGGAACAAAACCCTTTGCATTGGAACAAAACCCTATGCATTCTGTATCTGTGTTGAGTAAATAGAAAGGAGTTAGAGGTCACTCCCTTGGAAGTGGTGTGCCTGAGGGTTTAGGGAACGCCAGGTGAGGACAATTCTTTGTCTCTGTAGTTCTTAGCTTCACATTACTGTGGTATGGGCCTAGTCTCCAAGGGGAAGAGGAGCAAGGCTTGGTTCTTCTTTTGCTCATGCATACTTTTCCAGAATGGGGGAGTAGGGCTTAGTGTAGGTGTTTCTATCCTTGTTCTCTCCAGCAAGAGTCTTTCAACCCTAGAGTGTATCAGAATGGCCCTGATTACCCACAGAGCTTGCTGTACTGCTGAGTTTTCACTCCTCCTTCCAGCGTCTCTGATTCAGCAGCGAAAGAGGAGTCTGGGGTTGAGAAAATGCCTTTAAACATGTATATGAACAAGCTGTAAGAGTGTGTGTGTGTGTGTGTGTGTGTGTGTGTGTGTGTGTGTGTGTGTGTGTGTATGGTGTTTAATGGGCTAATGGACATGTAAGAAGACACTTTCTATTTGAAATAACCTGACTAGAACATACTCATGTTAAAGTCACGTGAATATGCTAGGGGCAGAAGGAGGATTCTGTACACAGCTCAACTCTATCTCTAATCAACACAGCAGAATGTGACAACTGGAGATGTGACCCAGAGGATAAAGTGCATGCCCTACCTATGTGGGCAAAGAGGTGGAGACAACGTGTGTTTGTAGTCTGTAGATGGGAATATAGATTTGTTGCAGTCATTATGGAAAACAGTAAGAGCTGGTTGGAATGCCAAGGCAAGAAGGTCAAGTCTTCTAGCTATAGGTTCAAAGTACAGGAAATGGGTGCAGCCTGCGCTCCCATATTCAGTACAGCATTATTCACAATAGATGAGATGTAGGAAAAAATTAAGTGCCTGTCTATGGATGAGTGCACAAAGAAAATGTGGAACGGGTTGGTTAGATGGCTTGGTGGGTAAAGCCACTTGTGCAGAATCCCCAGGGCCCAAATGGTGCAAGGAGAGAACCCAGTGTATTCTTTCCTTCTGTACTAGTTACTCTTTTCTGTTGCTGTGAGAGAGCACCCAAAGTCAAGCAACCTAAGGGAGAAAGAGAGTTTTATTCAGCTTACAGGTCCAAAGTGGGGATACAGTCTTTCAAGGCAGAAGCAACATGGCTGGTGGCAGAAGCTGGAGTAGGCTAAGTTCACTGCAGGCATCTCAGAGGCAGAGAGCTATAAGACTGCTTGCTGCAAGAGCAGACCTCTTCCAAAAGTAGGGTGGGACTAATCCACCTCAAGGACCACCCCCTGTGACTGCCTTCTTCCAGCAAGAATCCATGACTTTTTCAAACACACAAGCCCGTGGGGGACACATTTCAAACCATAACACCCTCTCTTTTGCCTTCTCTTTCTCCCTCTCTCTCAAAAATTTGTTTAGAATGTGAGACATCTATGTAGTGAATTATTACCTGTCTTTAAAAAAAAGATTCTGTAATTTTATGGGTCTGTGCATGGTGCATGTTGTTCATGTCTGTGTGTGTGTGTGTGTGTGTGCATGTGTGTGCATATGTGTGTGTGTGTGTGTGTGTGTGTATAAACATGTGGAGACCAGAAGAACCATTCTTTGAAACAGAGTCTCTCACCAGCTTGGAACTCATCAAATAGTCTAGGATGGATGGTCAGCAAGCTCCCTCACCCCATGCTCTACCTGTCTCTGACTCCCCAGAGCTGGGATTACAAGAACATCAAACATTTTAACACACCTGCTGGCAATCAAACTCAGGTCTTCATGCTTGCAAAGCAGCACTTCACTGAGTTATCTTTCCAGCCCAAGATTCTGACATTTTTCATTACTCAGATGAACCTGGTATACATTAGACTAAATGAAGCATGCCAAGTACAGAAATACACTCTTATGCCCTCATTTTACATGGAACCTGGAAATGTTCTATTCATAGAAATAGAGAATTAGACAATGTTTCTTTCTTTTTTTTTTTTTTTAACAGATACCTCTCAGTTTGGATTCTTTTTTTTTTTTTTTTTAGGGTATTCTTTTTTTTTATTTTTTTTTATTTCAGCTCATACAAACTTATTAGGTACACCAGTTCCCTCCCTCCCTCCTCCTCCCCCGTACCCCCTGCTCCCCCTCCTCACCCCTCTCCCTCCCCATCCCCCAGTGCCTCCCACCCCAATTCCCAGAGAGTCCTTTCTTGTGCATGTCTGATTTTCCTCTGGGCCCTCCTCTCCGATGACGTACAAGGACCCAGTGGCCTTTCCCGAACCCTTTCCCGTGTTCCCCTTAGGTATAGGAACACTGCTGTGGCTGCCAATCCTTTGCCTCCAAGGATCTTGGTGCCTTTAGCAGATGCTAGACTTTGTGAGGTCAACAGTGTGTTGGACAATGCGCAGGGCATGCAAAGTCCAATTATGATTGCTTCAGCCCTAACTAGTATAGAGTATCTTACATATCATTGCTCCTCCCATCCTTATGCTCTTACACTCTTACCGCCCCCTCTTCCACAAATTTCCCTGAGATTCAAGATGGGAAGAGAATAAGCTGGCCTAGTTCTAGGTGGTTGATATAGAGTCTCTGAAGTTCTGGATTGTGGTTTGTTGATTTTCTTTTGCAGTTTTGCTGCTCCTGCAATGCCCTTCACTCCATCCTGGTGGGCATTGTATGTCACCCCCTGGCCAGAGACAAAAAGCTGTTAGAGTCTTGTGATAAAAGCACATTCAAAGGTAGATGTAATAAAAGTGGGAAACCACAGTGAGGGAGGGGTCTATCACCCATTTGCAAAATGGTTACTTTTTATCTGCCAGACTATATGCCCTCCTCTTCTGGTGAGATCACTCCCCCTCAGTAGTAAATGATCAGGAACAAAAGTCTGTGAACTTAATCAGATTAGACAATGTTTCTTAGAGAGACTAGGGACAGGAGATGCTGGTCAGAAGGTACAGCATCCTAATTATGTGAGATGAAATGAAATATATATATATATGTATAATACATATATATGTATATAATTAGTTTCTGACTTCTCAGCTGAACATCTCTTAAGAGGAACGTACAGTAATTATTAGTATATGGGGAAAGGCTCAAAGAATAACTATACCAGGATGTCTATGTACATACACACATATGTAATGAAACACATATTATATGTTGAGTATTCTCTCAAACTTTTTCATTGTGTTTTGCTCTCTGTAGATAAAGTCATTGACATAGAGAATTTAAAAAATAAAGTATCTATTTGTGTATGTGTGTATGTGTATGTGTCTATGTGTATGTATGCATGTGTGTGTGTGTGTGTGTGTGTGTGTGTGTGTGTGTGTGTGTGCCTGTACATAGGGCAGTCAGAGGAAAGCTTTCCAGAGCTGGGTCTCTTCTACCATGTGGGTTCAGGGCATAGCACCCAGGTCTCTGGGCTCGTGTAGCAAGTGTATTCACCAGCTGAACCATCCAACCAGTCCCAGTTTTGAATCACACCTATTTTATACCTTCTCATTCTCTCTCAAACCACAGAAATGAATCTATAAATTCCCAGTAAATCCCTGAGACTTCGCAAAACTGTGTAGGCTGACCTTGAGTTCTTTATCCATCATGTTGGCTCTTCTCATTTTCATTAAAAAATATTGCTTTTGGAGACAAGATTTCATTTCATTATGTAGCCTAGGATTGCCCCGAGCTCACAATCTCTTGCTTGTACCCTTCCCTTGAGTGCTGGTATTACAGATGCAATTAAAGATAGGGATTACCACCATGACCAACTTTAGATATTTTTATTGTCTATATTTAAGGTGTACTAAATTATATTTTGATGTACGTAGTGAAAGTAGCATTGTCAAATAAATAAATTTACCCATAATTAAATGATAACTACTTAAATTAATATAAGGAGACAGCTAGGAAAGGGAGGAGAAGTAGTAAGACAACATAAATGGCATGAAGGCTAGAAACAATGGTTTTATGAAAGAAATGGTTTGAGACTGAAGAGAGGAGGGATGGGGAAAGGTCGAGGTGGAGAAAAGAGGGAAAAAAGTAAGAAAACTTTTACAGTATAATTTTATCAAAAAGTTCTAAAATACAGTCTTGTAGATTTCTCTTGTACGGTTCAGTGTTAACCAGTCCTCTTGTTATAAATTAAAGCTCTAGACGTGCTCATTCTGCTTAACTGCAATTTTATGTCCTCTGACCTGTATTTGCCCATCTTCATCTCCTCTCTATCCTTGGTAACCACTACTTTATTCTGTTTCTATGAACCTAACTTTTTTGTAGATTCTGCATGTGACATCACATAATGTTTTTCTGCTTGTGTCTGGTTTATTTCACTTATCATAATATTCTCCAGTACTTCTCTGCTGTAATTAAACTCTCTCTCTCTCTCTCTCTCTCTCTCTCTCTCTCTCTCTCTCTCATTTTTGAGAGAGACAGGATTTATTTTATAACCCAAGCTGACTTTAGCTCACAATTCTCGTGCCTTAACCTCCAAGGGTTGAGATTGCTGGCTTCAGATTCAGTTTTTAAGAATGGACAATATTTCATTATGTGTGCACATATGAAAATTTCTTAGCTTGTTAGTCCACTGATAAGCACTGATTTGTTCCAAACCTTGGCCACTATGCCTAATGCGTCAATGAATGTGGTAGCTCACGTAGCTCTTTGACATATAATTTCTGGGTCTTCTGATGATTTTTATTTTTAATTTTTGAGTGATCTTTATGTTGTTTTCCATGATGGCTATATGGTTCTAAATTCCCAACAGCAATGTACAAGCCTTGATGACACTGATTATCACTAGCTATCTTTTATTGTTCTTATAGACAATCCCACTGAGGAGGAGGTGAAACTTTAATGGTACGTTTGTGTTTCCAGGAAAATTAGTGATATCGAGCATAGCTTTTCATACATCTATTGGCCACTCATGTATCTTTTTTCCAGGTTCTTTGACTTCTTTGAGATGGAGTGTTTCTTTCCTTATTTTTATCAGGCTCTTAACAGAAATACAGATGTTCACATATTTACTTCTCAGAGCTTATTTTTCCTCTGTTGTTTCCTTCCTTCACTGTGCTAGACTTTGAAATTAATGTCTTCCACTTGTCTATTTTTGCTTTTGTTAATCATTGCCTGGTTTATGCTGAGGAACTTCTTGCTGTGCTTTCCTCCAGGAATTCTGTAATTTTCAGGTGTTTTGTTTGGTTTCCAATCTAGTCTGAGTTGATATTTGTGCATGGCCAGACATTCTTTTACAGGTGAATGTCCATCCAATTGTTCTCAAAACTCTTGCTTTTTTAAAAATTTTTTTATCATTATTTATTATTTATTCAACTGTGCGTGTGTGCGTGTGTGTGTGTGTATGTATGTGTTTATATATGCATGTGTGTGTGTAGAACCACGGACGAATTCGGGAACCACCATGGACGCCTCCACCTCCTCCTTGTTTACTCTGCCCCAGGATTCACAAGCTCCACACTGCCAGGACCAGAAATGCAGGCGGCCCCCACTTCCGCCTGGCGTCTATACATGGGATCTGGGATCAGAACTCAGGACCTTCCGCCTGCAAGGCAGAGGCTTAATCCCTGAGCCACATCTCCAGCCCCTCAAAACTCTTTCTTACAGATACTGTTCATTTCTATTGTAGTTACTCTTTCTGGGGCTACGTTGGCAATACTCATACTCATGCAGAAAGGCAGAAAGAGAGATTTCATTGGCTTCAAGTTCCAGAGGCAAGATAGAGTCTGTTATGGCAGGAATCTGATCTCAGAAGGCATGCATGGAGGCAGAAGCAAGAAGGCTGTTTAGGTCATGACAGCAATCACAGAGGCAGAGCCAGCAAGAACAAAACTGCACAAGGAAGCAGGGCTGAGCCACCAAACCTCAAGGCCCACCCTTTTCTATGATTGCTTCCTTCTGGCAAGGCATTGCTCCCAAAGGGTGCTATGACCTTCCCAAACATTAACGACAGCCAAAGACTGAAACACATGAGCCTGTGGGGGACAATGCACATTCAAACCATAACAGTTGCCCATTGTGTTTTGCTGCTGTCTTTCTCAAAAACTAGTCAGTTCAACATTATCAGGTTCATTTCTAGGTTTTCTGTTTTGTTTCATTAGTCTTTGTGTCAGTGTGTATGTCATTACCATGCGCTCTTTTGATAATACTAGCTGACAGAATCAGCATACAAAGATCAGTTGCATTTCTTTAAGTGCACATGGCCCAGGATTGCTAAGAATGCAGCCCAACATAAGATTATAACTTACCTCAACAATTAGGTTTATAGCCTCGATGGCCTATCTGAGTAAAATCAATAACACAATCCTATTTATGAGAGCATCAAAAAATAATGAAGTACTTGAGAATGATCTTAACAGGGGTAAATCATGTGTACCCTTCCAATAAGAAAATATCAGTGAAAGACCCTAGAGGTGCTGATAAATGGAAAGCTGGTCCATGGATCAGAAGAACTAATAGTGCTAAAGTATATGCTACCCCAAGTAATCTACAGATTCAACAGAGCCATTATCAAAATTGCAAAGGCAATTTGTTTTTTGTCCTGAAAAAGTAAATAAAAAATGACAGAAAACATTAAAATAGCCACTTGAGAAAGGAAAACAAAGTTGAAGGCATTACACTTCCTGATTCCAACTTATATTACAAATTTTATTTTTTATTTTCTTTAGATTATCAATGAGACATTAGCAAACAGAAGACTCAAGAAAGGAGCTGACAGTATCCTTAGCAGAGTTCTAGTTCTTAAAATCCCACCAAACGATGATAGCATTGCCCTCCTTAAGAAGGCTTTGTCTTGCTTTTTAGGGGGTGTTATGCCCCTAATTGGAGTGTTTTCCTTCAAGAAACTACCCGGGGTTTCATATTTCTGAGACTTTTGACAGCTTGTAACTGATTCCCTAGGGAGCCCTTCATGTTGAAGTCTATTTGCTACCTATTAACCATGATTCTAACCAAATATACCGTGGCTATGACTGTGGGAATCCCAGTACCCAGCAGGAGAAGACAGAGATGGGAGTCAGGAGCAGATATTCCCAATTAAAGGAACTTGTATAATGCTCAAGACCTGTCACACAAAGAGCCTCCTATTCCAAGACTAGTCTAACTATAATACAAAATACTGGAAGGCAATGTTTGAAATAGCATCAAGGAGGTGACTGAGTGAAGCAAGATGTTCTGGTCATTGTTGGAAATCACATTTATTTCATGGTTAGTTTGGACCTCCTAAATGGTTATTTGGCTTCTTAAATGGTTATTGTTGTTAACGTAAATTTTTCGCCCCAGGAATCAATCATCTGTGTATATTTTCCTGCATTTTTATTATTAAGTCCCACAACTTTTGTAACTATGTACTCCATTCTGACATAACATACTTTCAAATCTTAAAATGTAGCTACCAACACCATAGTGTAAACATAGCCATTCCTAGACACATGTTTCTTAAGACTGTAGGCTACATGCTCCCAGTAGAAAGAGAAAAGAGTCCATTCCTCACCATTGTGGAGCACAGACCCTCCTGAAAAGGCTACATAATTTGTAGTAACAGAAATGATGGGTGTTTTCTGAAGACAGCACTCATAAGATGTGGCTCAGAGATTCTTGTTCAAACGTTACATCTTGGTTCCTGTCAGACTTGGCAGCTCTGAGCTGAGGCTCAGGTAATAGCCCCCTTCCTCCCATGTTGCTTATGCCTTTGAGCCACCCTGGGAGAAGATGCTTTCCGGTAACTGCTGCGGTGACTTCTACTTTTGTTGCAACTTTCATACATGACTTAGGGGAGGAAGGAGATTAATTTGATTTCTGAATGCAGAGGGCGTTTAGTCCATTATGACAAATCACACAGTGCAGGCAGAAGCGAGAGGCTGATTCAGGTTACCACAGGCACCAAGAAGGCAGAGCACTCGAGAAAGCTGAGAGGAGTCAGGGATAGATTTCCAAACATTGACATTAATGCCATTCCACTGTGACCTGCCTGCTCCAGTGAGGCTCTGCCTCTCTCCCTCTCTCTCTCTCTCTCCTCTCTCTCTCTCTCTCTCTCTCTCCTCTCTCTCTCTCTTTCTCTCCATGTGTAGGTGTGGCTATGTGGATGTGTGTAGGTATGTGTGGGTCTGTGTAGAAAAAGGCACTCACTGTGTGTTGTGGTTGCATTTTGGTGTCAACTTGACAGCTGTAGACTGTTTGGGGGCAGCTGTGGAAGGTTAAGGGTTAGAATGGCCCTTGAACAAGTCTGCAGGTACTTGACTGATTGCTGTGGAGAACCCAGCCCATAGTAGGGGTACTTTTCAATGGTGGACCAGATAATAGGAAGTACAAGGAGGAGGGACTTGCTCTTCCCTTATCCAATGTTAACTTGCTGTGGAGTCAACTCGGCAAATATCGTGAACTTTTAGAGCATTGTGGTCTTCTTTGTTGCTGCTTCTGCTTCTTCCATCCTTGGCTGACTTGGAGATTCACCTTGTCCATCACGTTGTTGGTGTTCCCACTGTCTTTGGAGCCTGGTCTCTAGGCCTTGCTGCTCTTCCCTGTTCATCACTGAAGTCAGAGTTCAGTGTCTTCGACCCTCCCGAGAAATAAAGGCTTGAGACCCGCTTGGGATCTTTTGGCTTTGTGGAACGAGGAGGCTGAGGGTGGCTACTTTGAAGGACACTTTTTTCTTGTGAGTTATATATATATATATATATATATATATATATATATATTACATTCTAGAGATTCTGTTTCTTCAGAGAACTCTGACTAATACACTGTGTGTGCCTTTGCAGGCTTAAGAGTGACTTCTGGAATAATCCTGGATTGCTCTACCTACTTATTGCTTTGCTCTGGGGGTTCCCCAGACTCCACCTTTTAGGTCTGGAAGTGTAAGCTGCTGTCATTTCTGCCCAGTGTTTTTATTTGGGATCTGGGATACAAATTAGATCCTTTTGCTTGAGAAGCAAAGATTTAATCCTGAGCCATTTCCCTAAGTCCCAAGGCTATACTTCTTGTGTTGCAATCTTCCCAAACATCAGCATCAGCTAAGGATGCAAACGTGTGTGTTTGCCAGCTCACATTCAAAACATCACAGCCCCTACAAGAACACTTATTTTCTGTCAGGACTTACCATGAGAGAAAATCTCCCCCTGAATTTGTTCCCCTTCTATTGCCTATTGAGGGAATGATGTGGAGATTTGAGGAAAAATAGTAGGAGCTATCAAATATCAGGTTCATATTCCTGAATATGGTACCCAAATTCATTATCCAACCCCACCCACAGCCACAAAATGTTCCAAAGGTATTCCAACAAATATTAACATCCTACCATTGCCTGTCAATGCATTTATTAAAATTAAGTTACCAGCTCGCTTCCAGTCTTCTGTTGAGTGTGTCATGTGACTCTCGAATCATACCACAAGTGAACCTGTCACACACAATGCTGCAGCTCACCTAGCAACGAGGAAAGCAGAAGATTCAGAATTTTTCCTACTGGTGTTATCTCATGCCTCAGATCAGTTTCAGGAAACACTCTTGCAGCATTCTGTAATGAACACCGAGTGAATGAATGAAAACTGGCCACATGGCACCCTCGTTTACACTCACAAGGTCGTCTGAGAGAGCCTACCATATCTAACGGTCAGCTAATTCTTGATATAAGGCCAGAGACTATAAAAATCATAGTTGAAAGGGTAGGGAACTCCCTCGATCTGATTGGGCTAGGCCAACAGTTCCTAAGCAGACATCCAATGGCACAGTCACTGCTACCAACCCTCAACAGTTGGGATCTTGTGAAACTGAAGAGCTTCTGTTCAGATAAAGAGACTGTAACACGAGCTCAAAGGCAACCCACAGAATGGGAGAAAATCTTCACTAACCACATATCTGATAGAGCTCTACAAAGATCTTAGAAAACTAAACACCAAGGAAACTAATGGCCCAATTAAAAAATGTGCCTTGGACCTTAAAAGAAACTTTACCAAGGACAAAATTGAAATGTCTAACAAATATCTTAGAAAATGTTCCATATCCTTATCCATCAAGGAAATGCAAATCAAAACCTCCCTTAGGTATTATTTCACATTGGTCAGGATGGCAAAAAATCCACAATACAAACAACAACAAATGCTGGAGAAGATGTGGAGAAAGGGGAACTTTCCTACATTGCTGGTGGGAATGCAGGTTCCTACAGCTCCTCTGACGAGCTGTCTGGAGATTCTTTTTTTTAAACATTTTTTATTATTATTTCCGCTCATATAAACTTAATAGGTAGACCAGTTCCCTCCCCCTCCTCCTCCCCCTGAAGCCCCTGCTCCCCTTCCTTCCCTCCCCGTCTCCCAGTGCCTCCCCCCCAATTCCCAGAGAGTCCTTTATTGTGTATGCCTAACTCTCCTTTTGGTCCTCTTCTCCGATGACATACAAGGACCCAGTGGCATTTCCCTGAACCCTTTCCTGTGTTCCCCTTAAGCATAGGAACACTACGGTGCCTGTCAATCCCTTGCCTCCAAGGATCTTGGTGCCTTTAGCTGATGCTAGACTTTGTGAGGTCAATAGTGTGTTGGACATTGCACAGGGCATGCAAAGTCCTATTATGATTGCTTCAGCTCTAACTAGTGTAGAGAATCTTCAGATCATTGCTCCTACTATCCTTTTGCTCTTACAATCTTACCGCCCCCTCTTCCGCAAATGTCCCTGAGCTTCACGATGGGAGGAGATTAGGCTGGCTTAGTTCTATGTGGTTGATATAGAGTCTCTGAAGTTCTGGATTGTGGTTTGTTGATTTTCTTTTGCAGTTTTGCTGCTTCTGCAATGCCCTTTACTCCATCCTGAGGGGCACTGTATGTTACCCCCTGGCCAGAGACAAAAACTGTTAAACTGGAGTCTTGTTATAATAGCACATTCAAGGGTAGATATAATAAAAGCAGGAAACCTCAGTGAGGGAGGGGTCAGTCACCCATTTGCAAAATGATCACCTTTCATCTGCAAGACTATGTGCCCTCCCCTTCTGGTGAGATCATATCCCCTCATTTGTACATGATCAGGAACTAACGTCTGTGAACTTAACCAGGTGTCACATTACTTACTTGCATTCCTTGGAGGCCGATTTTCTCTGCTGTAACATGGTCCCCTCTCCCCTTGTGTCTGGTGTGGCCCTCCAACCCCATGCCTCCTGTTCACAATCCTTGCAATTACTGTATTACATAGTTTGACCTTTGAGTGTCTCAATGTGGGCTGGGTGAGTTTGGTACTAGGAGCCACCTATTAGGGAGTACATACGGCGCTTAACTTTCTCGGTTTGGGATACTTCACTTAATATAATTGTTTCTAATGACATCCATTTCCCAGGAAATTCAAGTAATTCATCATTTTTGATGGCTGAGTAGTACTACATTGTATAAATGTACCACAATTTGATTATCCACTCGTCACCTGTTGGACATTTCAGTTGATTCCATGACTTTGCTATTGTAAACAGTGCTGCTATGAACATGGTTGTGCTTGTGCTATCGAGGTGAACCTCTGCTGTATGGGGGGTTATTCCCAAAAGTGGAATAGCAGGGTCATATGGCATTTCAATCTTTAATTTCTTTAAGAATCTCCAGACGGCTCGCCAGAATGGCTGTATGAGCCTGCATTCCCACCAGCAATGTAGCAGAGTTCCCCTCTCTCCACATCCTCTCCAGCATTTGTTGTTGTTTGTATTGTGGATTTTTGCCATCCTGACCAGGGTGAGATGATATCTCAGAGAAGTTTTGATTTGCATTTCCCTGATGGCTAAGGAAGTGGAGCATTTTTTAAGATATTTGTTAGACATTTTAATTTCATCTCTGGTAAAATTTCTTTTAAGTACCAGGGCCCATTTTTTAATTGGCCCATTTGTTTCCTTGGTGTTTAGTTTTCTAAGTTCTTTGTGCACTCTGGATAATAGAGCTCTATCAGATATGTGGTTAGTGAAGATTTTCTCCCATTCTGTGGGTTGCCTTTGAGCTCGTGTTACAGTCTCTTTATCTGAACAGAAGCTCTTCAGTTTCACAAGATCCCAACTGTTGAGGGTTGGTAGCAGTGACTGTGCCATTGGATGTCTGCTTAGGAACTGTTGGCCTAGCCCAATCAGATCGAGGGAGTTCCCTACCCTTTCAACTATGATTTTTATAGTCTCTGGCTTTATATCAAGGTCCTTGATCCATTTGGAATTAAGTCTTGTACATGGGGACAAGTACAGGACCAGCTTTAATCTTCTGCATGTGGAGATCCAGTTTCACCAGCACCATTTGTTGAAGATGCTGTTCTTTTTCCATTGGATTCTTTGGACCTCTTTGTCAAAGATCAAATGGCTGTATTTTTGTAGGCTTATATCTGGGTCTTCAACCCTTATCCATTGATCTGTGTGTCTATTTTGGAGCCAGTACCAGGCTGTTTCTATAACTATGGATTTGTAGTATAGACTAAGGTTTGGTATGGTAATACCTCCAGCAGTGTTTTTGTTACTCAGGATTGTCTTTGCTATCCTGGGTCTTTTGTGCCTCCATATGAATTTTGAGATTATTTGGTCAACTTCTTTAAAGAATTGCTTTGGGATTTTGATTGGTATAGCATTGAATTTGTATATTGCCTTTGGTAGGAAGGTCATTTTTATGATGTTGATTCTGCCAATCCAGGAACAAGGGAGGTCTTTCCACCTTCTGGTGTCTTCTGCAATTTCTTTCTTCAGGGTTTTAAAGTTTTCATTGTAAAGGTCTTTTGCCTCCCTGGTTAGGTTCATACCAAGGTTTATACCATTTTTTTAGGGGCTATAGTAAATGTGATTGTTTCTCTCAAGGCTTTTTCACTTCTTTCATTCTGGGCATATAGGAAGGCCTCTGATTTTTGCACATTTATTTTGTATCCTGCCACCCTGCTGAACTTCTCAATTAGTTCCAGGAGCTTCCTGGTGGAGTTTTTGGGATCACTCAGGTATAAGATCAAGTCATCTGCAAATAGGGATAGCTTGACTTCTTCCTTGCCGATATGAATCCATTTTATGTCCCTTTCTTGTCTTATGGCTTCAGCTAAGACTTCCATACAATATTGAATAGAAGTGGTGAGAGTGGACAGCCTTGTCTAGTTCCTGATCGAAGTGGGAATGCTTCCAATTGTTCCCCATTGAGCATAATCCTTGCTGTGGGCTTGTTGTATACAGCTTTTATTATATTGATAAAGGCTCCTTCGATTCCTACTGTCTCTAGCGTTTTGATCATAAAAGGCTGTTGGATCTTGTCAAAGGCTTTTTCTGCATCTATCGAGAGTATCATGTGGTCTTGAATGTTGGACTGGTTTACATGATGAATTACATTTATTGATTTTCGTATGTTGAACCAATCTTGCATGCCGGGGATGAAGCCTACTTGGTCCCTGTGAATGATCTTTTTGATATGTTTTTGAATCCGATTTGCTAAGACTTTGTTGAGAATCTTTGCGTCTGTGTTCATCAGAGAGATTGGCCTATAGTTTTCTTTTTTAAGTGAATCTTTATTAGGTTTTGGGATTAAGACGATATTAGCTTCATAGAAGGAATTTGGTAGTGTTCCTTCCTTTGCTATTTGATGGAACAGTTTAAGGAGTATTGGTGTTATTAACTCCTTAAATGTCTGGTAGAACTCTGTGCTGAATCCATCTGGTCCAGGACATTTTTTGTTGGGAAGATTTAAGATTACTTCCTCAATTTCCTTAAAAGTTATAGAACTATTTAAGTAATTAACAACTTCCTGATTCAATTTAGGTAGGTTGTGTTTACTTAGAAATTCATCCATCTCTTTTGTGTTGTCAAACTTCACTGAGTATAAGTTTTTTAAATATGATGTAATAATTCTCTGGATTTCTTGGGTATCAGTAGTGATAACTCCATGTTCATTTCTAATTTTGTTAATTTGGGTTTTCTCTCTCTTGCTTTTGGTTAATTTAGCTAGGGGTGTATCAATCTTATTGATTTTGTCAAAGAACCAGCTTTTTGACTGGTCGATTTTTTCTATCGTTTTCTTAATCTCGATTTCAGATATTTCTCCCCTTATTTTGCTAATCTCCTCTCTTCTACTGCTTTTGGGATCAGATTGCTCTAGTTTTTCTAAAGCTTTAAGCTGGATTGTCAAGTTGTTTATTTCTGATGTTTCCATTTTTTTGATGTAGGCATTAAGAGCTATGAACTTACCTCTTAGAACAGCTTTCATTTTGTCCCAGAGATTTTGGTTAGTTGTATTTTCATTATCATTCACTTTCAGGAAATCTTGAATTTCCTTTTTAATTTCTTCCTGAATTCAGTTCTCATTCAGTGTCATGTAGTTAAGTTTCCAGGAGTTAGTGTATTTTCTCTTTTTTGTTGTGTTGTGGATGTCCAGCTTTAGGCCATGGTGTTCTGATAGGGCACAGGTTAGAATTTCAACTTTTTTGTATATGTGTAGATTTGTTTTGTGGCCCAGTATGTGATCTATTTTGGAGAAAGTTCCGTGTGCTGCTGAGAAAAATGTGTATTCTTTGGTGTGTGGGTGAAAAGTTCGATAGAGATCTGTAAGGTCCATTTCTTTAAGGGTTTGATTAAGTTCCAAAGTGTCTCTGTTAAGCTTTTGACCTGTTGATCTATCCCATGTTGAGAGGGCGGTGTTGAAGTCCCCAAGTATTATCGTTTGGGAGTTGATTTCTTGCTTTAGACGCTGAACGGTTTTCTTTATGAATGTGGAGGGGCCCGTATTGGGTGCATATATGTTCAGTATTGTGAAGTCTTCCTGGTGAATTGTACCTGTGACTAAAATGTAGTATCCATCCGTGTCTCTTATAATTTTCTTTGGTTTGAAGTTCACTTTGTCTGATATCATAACGGCTACCCCTGCTTGTTTTCTGCTTCCATTAGCTTGTAGAATTGGTGACCAGCCTTTTATTTTTAGGGCATGCCTATCTTTTTTGGTGAGATGGGTTTCCTGCAGGCAGCAGATTGATGGATTGTGATTTTTAATCCAAATTTGTAATCTGTGCCTCTTGATCGGTGAGTTAATTCCATTAACATTCATTGTTATAATGGAAAAACTATTTTTAATTCCAGACATTTATTATGTTTAGTAGTTTTTATAAGTATATTGTTTCGCTTTTAATGGTGTTATACTTGCTTTCTGTTCTCCTGGATATGCCTGTTTTTTTCTTCGAGCTTGAGTATCATTTCTAGCATTTTTTGAAGGCCTGTTTTGGTGGACATGTATCCCTTCAAGTTGTCTTTGTGCTGGAAGATTTTTCTTTCTCCCTCGATCATGACGGATAGTTTTGCAGAGTAAATCAGCCTGGGTTGACATTTTTGCTCATTCAATACTTGAAGTATGTCACTCCAAGCTCTTCTTGCTTTTACTGTTTCGACTGAGAAGTCATTTGTTATTTTAATAGGTTTACCTTTAAAAGTGACTTGTTTTTTCTCCCTTGAAGCTCTCAGCACCAGTTCTTTATCTTGAATGTGGAGAGTTTTGACTATTATTTGCCGTGGCGAGCTTCTGTTTTGGTCATATCTTTTTGAGGTGCGGAATGCCTCTTGTATATGGATGGGCCTGTCTTTTTTTAGATGAGGAAAGTTTTCCTTGGTGATCATTTGAAAAATTTCCTCAGGGGTGGTATTTTGAGATTCTTGCTCTGGTATTCCATGAATACGCATGTTAGGCTTTTTCAGGATGTCCATATCTCCTGAATATTTCTCTCAAGTATCTTTTTGGCTTTAACAACCTCTTCCATTGTGCTGGTTAATACTCCCACTTTATCTTCAAGATCTGAAATTCTGTTAACTGCTTCATTAGTTCTGCTGAAAAGACTCTCTGTGAGTTCTGGGTTGAAGATAACCTGTCTTTTAGCTCAGTTTTAAACTCTGCTTGAGTCTGCTTTAACTGCTCTATGCCAGTTTTTGATTCTTGCACTGTTTTTCTCAACTCCTCCATGTGTCTGTTGTGTTCCTCTTCAAAGCAATTGATTTGATTATTTAATTCCTCCCGGATTTCCTCTTTCATAGTATTGAACATGGTAATGATCATATTTTGAAGGTTGTTATCCTGGGTCAGTCTTTCTTGGCCATTTTCCATGCGTTTGTTCTGGATGGAGTCTAACATTATGGGATTAATTCCTTCAGTGGGAGATTTACTTGAGTGTTGTTTCTCATGGATTTGCACTTTGACTTTGGCATTGTCGTTTTAACTCTTAAGATCTTCTTTCAATTTCTATGCGTTTTTCACTAAACTGAATTATTTGGCCTGGGGTTTTGGGGGGTGGGCGGAGACGGAGCTTACCTAGGTTGAGGTGAGTCCCGGTTGCATTCCGCGTGTCCCGGGCGGTGGAGTGGGGGAAGGGAGAACTGGGCATTGGCAGGGTGCTATTTAACCTGGGGGACCTGCGGGCAGGGCCTGGGCACAGGAGGGTGTCCTCCTCCCCCCAGGCCTCTGGGCGGCAGCTCCAGCAGGATGGTGGGAGGAGCTGGGTTCCTTGGGCGAACTGGGGTTCTGGGGGTGGGCGCGGACGGAACTTACCTAGGTCGGGCGGTGAGGCCCGGCTGGACCGCGAGCACGTCCCTGGCAGCAGAGTGGAGGGAAGGTGGAGAAAGTATTTTTAATTTTGGATATTTATTGTATATTTAATGGCTTTTGTAAGTGTATTGTTTTGCTTTTAGGATTTGGTGGTATTATACTTCCCTTCTGTTCTCGTGGATATGCCTATTTTTTTTCCTCAAGGTTGAGTGTAATTACTACCATTGTTTTTATCATTTTTTATTATCTCCGCTCATACAAACTAAATAGGTACACCAGTTCCCTCCCTCCTTCCTCCTCCACCCACCCCTCTGCTCTCCCTCCCCTCACCCCTCCCTCCCCACCCCCCAGTGCCTCCGCTCGCCCAATACCCGGAGAATCCTTTAAAGTTCATGCCTGACTGTCCTCTGGGTCCTCCTCTCCAATGACATACAAGGACCCAGCGGCATTTCCCTGAACCCTTTCCTGTGTTCCCCTTAAGCATAGGAACACTATTTTAACTGTCAATCCCTTGCCTCCATGGATCTTGGCGCTTTTAGCAAATGCTAGACTTTGTGGGGACAATAGTGTGTTGGACATTGCGTAGGGCATGTAAAGTCCAATTATGATTGCTTCGGCTCTAACTCTTGTGGAATATCTTGCATATCATTGCTCCTCCCCATCCTTGTGCTCTTATAATCTTACCGCCCCCTCTTCCACAAATTTCCCTGAGCTTCAGGATGGGGAGAGATTAGTCTGGCCTAGTTCTAGGTAGTTGATATAGAGTCTCTGAAGTTCTAGATTATGGTTTGTTGATTTTCATTTGCGGTTTTGCTGCTCCTGCAATGCCATTCACTCCATCCTGATGGGTGTTGGATGTCACCCCCTGGCCAGAGATAAAAAGCTGTTAAACTAGAGTTTTGTTATAAGAGTATATTCAAAGGTAGATGCAATAGAAGTAGGAAACCACAGTGAGGGAGGGGTCAATCACCCATTTGCAAAATGGTTACTTTTTATCTGCCAGACTGTATGCCCTTCCCTTCTGGTGAGATCACACCCCTTCACTTGTAGATGATCAGGAAAGAAAAGTCTGTGAACTTAACGAGATGTCTCATTGCTTACTCGCAGTCCTTGATGGAGGCCTATTTTCTCTGCTGTAACATGGTCCCCTCTCTCCTATTCATACTCCTTGCAATTACTGTATTACAGAGATTTATCATCAAGTGTCTTTAGGTGGGCTGGGTGGGTTTGGTACTAGAAGCCACCTATTAGGAAGTACATATGGCACTTAATTTTCTGGATCTGGGATACTTCACTCAATATAATTGTTTCTAATGACATCCATTTCCTTGAAAATTCCAGTAATTCATCATTTTTTATGGCTGAGTAGTACTACATTGTATAGATGTACCACAGTTTCCTTATCCACTCGTCAATTGTTGGACATTTCGATTGATTCCATGACGTTGCTATTGTAAACAGTGCTGCTATGAACATGGTAGCACTTGTGCTATCGAGGTGAACCTCTGCTGCATGGGGGGTTATTCCCAAAAGTGGAATCGCAGGGTCATATGGCATTTCAATCTTTATTTTCTTTAAGAATCTCCAGACAGCTCGCCAGAGTGGTTGTATGAGCCTACATTCCCACCAGCAATGTAGGAGAGTTCCCCTCTCTCCACATCCTCTCCAGCATTTGTCGTTGGTTGTATTGTGGATTTTTGACATCCTGACCGAGGTGAGATGATATCTCAGGGAAGTTTTGATTTGCATTTCCCTGATGGCTAAGGAAGTGGAGCATTTTTTAAGATATTTGTTAGACATTTTAATTTCATCCCTAGAAAAGTTTCTTTTAAATTCCAGTGCCCACTTTTTAATTGGGCCATTGTTTTCCTTGGTGTTTAGTTTTCCTTTGTGCACTCTGGATAATAGAGCTGTATCAGATATGTGGTTAGTGAAGATTTTCTCCCATTCTGTGTGTTGCCTTTGAGCTCGTGTGACAATCTCTTTATCTGAACAGAAGCTCTTTAATTTCACAAGATCCCAACTGTTGAGGGTTGGTAACAGTGACTGTGCCATTGGATGTCTGTTGAGGAACTGTTGGCCTAGCCCAACCAGCTCGAGGGAATTTCCTACCCTTTCAACTATGGTTTTTATAGTCTCTGGCCTTAAATCAAGGTCCTTGATCCATTTGGAATTAAGTCTTGTACAAGGTGACATATATCGGTCCAGTTTTAATCTTATACATGTGGAGATCCAGTTTTGCCAGCACCATTGTTAAAGATACTATTCTTTTTCCATCGGATTTTTTGGGCCCCCTTGTCAAAGACCAAATGGCTGTAATTTTGTGGGCTTATATCTGGATCTTCAACCCTTATCCACTGATCTGTGTGTCTATTTTGGAGGCAATACCAGGCTATTTTTACAGCTATGGATTTGTAGTATAGACTAAGGTTTGGTTTGGTGATACCTCCAGCAGTGTTTTTGTTACTCAGGATTGTCTTTGCTGTCCTGGGTCTTTTGTGCTTCCATGTGAATTTTTCAGATTGTTTGGTCAACTTCTTTGAAGAATTGCTTTGGATTTTAATTGGTATAGCATTGAATTTGTATATTGGTTTGGTAAGATGGTCATTTTTATGACGTTGATCCTACCAATCCAGGAACACAGGAGGTCTTTCCACCTTCTGGTGTCTTCTGCAATTACTTTCCTGAGGGTTTTAAAGTTTTCATTGTAAAGGTCTTTTACCTCCTTGGTTAGGTTTATACCAAATTTCATTTTTTTAGGGGCTATAGTAAATAAGATTGTTTCTCTCAGGGCTTTGTCACTTCTTTCATTCTGGGCATATAGGAAAGCCACTGACTTTTGTACATTTATTTTGTATCCTGCCACCCTGCTGAACTTCTCAATTAGTTCCAGGAGCTTCCTGGTGGATTTTTTGGGATCACTCAAGTATAAGATCAAGTCATCTGCAAATAGGGATACCTTGACTTCTTTCTTGCCAATTCTAATCCCTTTTATGTCCCTTTCTTGTCTTATGGCTTCAGCTAACACTTCAAGTACAATATTGAATAGAAGTGGTGAGAGAGGACAGCCTTGTCTAGTTCCTGATCGAAATGGGAATGCTTCCAGTTTTTCCCCATTGAATATAATCCTTGCTGTAGGCTTGTTGTATACTGCTTTTGTTATATTGATAAAGGTTCCTTCCATTCCTACTGTCTCTAGCGTTTTGATCATAAAAGGCTGTTTTTTGCATCTATCTAGAGTATCATGTTGTCTTGGGCTTTGGACTGGTTTATATTATGAATTACATTTATTGATTTGCA
The DNA here is from genome assembly GCA_023101885.1 of Typhlomys cinereus. Taxonomy (NCBI): domain Eukaryota; kingdom Metazoa; phylum Chordata; class Mammalia; order Rodentia; family Platacanthomyidae; genus Typhlomys; species Typhlomys cinereus. The sequence goes on along the minus strand of JALPQD010000960.1, from coordinate 170,794 downwards.
TACGTTGTACCAACCTTGTGTGCCGGGGATGAAGCCTACTTGGTCCCCATGAATGATCTTTTTGATATGTTTTTGAATCCGATTTGCTAAGACTTTGTTGAGAATCTTTGCATCTGTGTTCATCAGAGAGATTGGCTTATAGTTTTCTTTCGTAAGTGTATCTTTCTTAGGTTTTGGGATTAAAACAATACTAGCTTCATAGAAGGAATTTGGTAGTGATCCTTCCTTTGCTATTTGTTGGAACAGTTTAAGGAGTATTGGTGTTATTAACTCCTTAAATATCTGGTAAAATTCTGTGCTGAATCCATCTGGTCTAGGACATTTTTTGTTGGGAAGATTCAAGATTACTTCCTCAATTTCCTTATATGTTATAGGACTATTTAAATAATTCAGAATTTCCTGATTCAATGTAGGTAAGTTGTGTTTACTTAGGATTTCATCCATCTCTTTTGTGTTGTCAAACTTCACAGAGTATAATTTTTTGAAATATGATGTTATAATTGTCTGGATTTCTTGGGTATCAGTAGTGATAACTCCATGTTCATTTCTAATTTTGTTGATTTGGGTTTTCTCTCTCTTGCTTTTGGTTAATTTAGCTAGGGGTGTATCAATCTTATTGATTTTTTCAAAGAACCAGCTTTTTGACTGGTTAATTTTTTCTATCATTTTCCTAATCTCGATTTCAGATATTTCTCCCTTTATTTTGCTAATCTCCTCTCTTCTACTGCTTTTGGGATCAGATTGCTGCAGTTTTTCTAAAGCTTTAAGCTGGATTGTCAAGTTGTTTATTTCTGATGTTTCCATTTTTTTGATGTAGGCATTCAGAGCTATGAACTTACCTCTTAGGACAGCTTTCATTGTGTCCCAGAGATTTTGGTTAGTTGTATTTTCATTATCGTTCACTTTCAGGAAATCTTGAATTTCCTTTTTAATTTCTTCCTGAATCCAGTTCTCATTCAGCATCATATAGTTAAGTTTCTAGGAGTTAGTGTATTTTCTGTCCTCTTTTGTGTTGTGAATGTCCAGCTTTAGACCGTGGTGGTCTGATAGGGCACAGGCTATAATTTCAACTTTCCTGTAAATGTGGAGATTCATTTTGTGGCCTAATATGTGATCTGTTTTGGAGAAATTTCCGTGTGCTGCTGAGAAAAATGTGTATTCTTTGGTGCGTGGATGAAAAGTTCGATAGAGATCTGTGAGGTCCATTTCTTTCAGGGTTTGATTAAGTTCCAAAGTGTACCTGTTAAGGTATTTTTTTTATTAATACATTTTTATTATTATTTCAGCTCATACAAACTTATTAGGTACACCAGTTCCCTCCCTCCCTCCTCCTCCTCCCATACCCCCTGCTCCACTTCCCCACCCCTTTCTCTCCCCATCCCCTAGTGCCTCCCGTCCCAATTCCCAAAGAATCCTTTCTTGTGCATGCCTGATTTTCCTCTGGACCCACCTCTCCAATGACATACAAGGACCCAGTGGCCTTTCCCTGAACCCTTTCCCGTGTTCCCCTTAGGTATAGGAACACTGCTGTGGCTGCCAGTCCTTTGCCTCCAAGGATCTTGGTGCCTTTAGCAGATGCTAGACTTTGTGAGGTCAACAGTGTGTTGGACGATGCGCAGGGCATACAAAGTCCAATTATGATTGCTTCAGCCCTAACTAGTATGGAGTATCTTACATAACATTGCTCCTCCCATCCTTTTGCTCTTACAATCTTACCGCCCCCTCTTCCACAAATTTCCCTGAGCTTCAAGATGGGGAGAGTTTAAGCTGGCCTAGTTCTAGGTGGTTGATATAGAGTCTCTGAAGTTCTGGATTGTGGTTTGTTGATTTTCTTTTGCAGTTTTGCTGCTCCTGCAATGCCCTTCACTCCATCCTGGTGGGCATTGTATGTTACCCCCTGGCCAGAGACAAAAAGCTGTTAAACTAGAGTCTGTGATAAAAGCACATTCAAAGGTAGATGAATAAAAGTGGGAAACCACAGTGAGGAAGGGGTCTATTACCCATTTGCAAAATGGTTACTTTTTATCTGCCAGACTATATGCCCTCCTCTTCTGGTGAGATCACACCCCCTCAGTAGTAAATGATCAGGAACAAAAGTCTGTGAACTTAATCAGATGTCTCATTACTTATTTGGGGCCTTGATGGAGGCCTATTTTCCCTGCTGTAACATGGTCCCTTTTCTCCTTGTTTCTGGTGTGGCCCTCCTACCCCATCCCTCCTGTTCATAATCCTTGCAATTACTGTCTCTAGGTGGGCTGGGTGAGTTTGGTACTAGCAGCCACCTATTAGGGAGTACATACGGCACTTAATTTTCTGGGTCTGGGATACTTCACTTAATATAATTCTTTCTAATGGCATCCATTTCCTGGAAAATTCCAATAATTCATCATTTTCGATGGCTGAGTAGTACTCCATTGTATAGATGTACCACAGTTTCCTTATCCACTCGTCAACTGTTGGACATTTGGACTGATTCCATGACTTTGCTATTGCAAACAGTGCTGCTATGAACATGGTCGTGCTTGTGCTATCGAGGTGAACCTCTGCTGCATGGGGGGTTATTCCCAAAAGTGGAATAGCAGGGTCATATGGCATTTCAATCTTTAATTTCTTTAAGAATCTCCAGACGGCTCGTCAGAGTGGCTGTATGAGCCTGCATTCCCACCAGCAATGTAGGAGAGTTCCCCTCTCTCCACATCCTCTCCAGCATTTGTCATTGTTAGTATTGTGGATTTTTGCCGTCCTGACCGAGGTGAGATGATATCTCAGGGAAGTTTTGATTTGCATTTCCCTGATGGCTAAGGAAGTGGAACATTTTTAAGATATTTGTTAGACATTTTAATTTCATCCCTGGTAAAGTTTCTTTTAAGTTCCAGGGCCCATTTTCTAATTGGGCCATTGTTTTCCTGGAGTTTAGTTTTCTAAGTTCTTTGTGCACTCTGGACAGTAGAGCTCTGTCAGATGTGTGGTTAGTGAAGATTTTCTCCCATTCTGTGGGTTGCCTTTCAGCTCGTGTTGCAATCTCTTTATCTGAACAGAAGCTCTTTAATTTCACAAGATCCCAACTGTTGAGAGTTGGATGTCTGCTTAGGAAATGTTGGCCTAACCCAATCAGCTCGAGGGAGTTCCCTATCCTTTCAACAATGGTTTTTATAGTCTCTGGACTTGTATCAAGGTCCTTGATCCATTTGGAATTAAGTCTTGTACATGGTGACAAGTACGGGTCCAACTTTAATCTTCTGCATGTGGAGATCCAGTTTTGCCAGCACCATTTGTTGAAGATGCTGTTCTATTTCCATTGGATTCTTTGGGCCCCTTTGTCAAAGACCAAATGGCTGTAATTTTGTGGGCTTATATCTGGGTCTTCAATCCTTATCCATTCATCTGTGTCTCTATTTTGGAGCCAGTACCAGGCTGTCTTTATAACTATAGATTTGTAGTATACACTTAGGTTTGTTATGGTAATACCTCCAGCAGTGATTTTGTTACTCAGGATTGTCTTTGCTATCCTGGGTCTTTTGTGCTTCCACATGAACTTTGAGATTGTTTGGTCAACTTCTTTGAAGAATTGCTTTGGGATTTTGATTGGTATAGCATTGAATCTGTATATTGCCTTTGGTAGGATGGTCGTTTTTACGATGTTGATTCTGCCAATCCAGGATCAAGGGAGGTCTTTCCACCTTCTGGTGTCTTCTGCTATTTCTTTCTTTAGGGTTTTAAAGTTTTCATTGTAAAGGTCTTTTACCTCCTTGGTTAGGTTTATACCAAGGTATTTCCTTTTTTTAGGGGCTATAGTAAATGGGATTGTTTCTCTCAAGGCTTTTTCACTTCTTTCATTCTGGGCATATAGGAAGGCCTCTGATTTTTGCACATTTATTTTGTATCCTGCCACCCTGCTGAACTTCTCAATTAGTTCCAGAAGCTTCCTGGTGGAGTTTTTGGGATCACTCAAGTATATGATCATGTCATCTGCAAATAGGGATAGGTTGACTTCTTCCTTGCCGATTTGAATCCCTCTTATGTCCCTTTCTTGTCTTATGGCTTCAGCTAGGACTTCAAGTACAATATTGAATAGAAGTGGTGAGAGTGGACAGCCTTGTCTAGTTCCTGATTGAAGTGGGAATGCTTCCAATTGTTTCCCATTGAGTATAATCCTTGCTGTGGGTTTGTTGTATACAGCTTTTATTATATTGATAAAGGTTCCTTCCATTCCTACTGTCTCTAGTGTTTTGATCATAAAAGGCTGTTGGATCTTGTCAAAAGCTTTTTCTGCATCTATCGAGAGTATCATATGGTCTTGAACTTTGGATTGGTTTACATGATGAATTACATTTATTGATATGCGTATGTTGAACCAACCTTGTGTGCCGGGGATGAAGCCTACTTGGTCCCCGTGAATGATCTTTTTCATATGTTTTTGAATCCGATTTGCTAAGACTTTGTTGAGAATCTTCGCATCTGTGTTCATCAGAGAGATCGGCCTATAGTTTTCTTTTTAAGTGAATCTTTATTAGGTTTTGGGATTAAAACGATATTAGCTTCATAGAAGGAATTTGGTAGTGTTCCTTCCTTTGCTATTTGTTGGAACAGTTTAAGGAGTATTGGTGTTATTAACTCCTTAAATGTCTGGTAGAACTCTGTACTGAATCCATCTGGTCCAGGACATTTTTTGGTAGGAAGATTTGAGATTACTTCCTCAATTTCCTTATATGTTATAGGACTATTTAAATAATTCACAACTTCCTGATTCAATGTAGGTAAGTTGTGTTTACTTAGAAATTCATCCATCTCTTTTGTGTTGTCAAACTTCACAGAGTATAAGTTTTTGAAATATGACGTAATAATTCTCTGGATTTCTTGGGTATCAGTAGTGACCCCATGTTCATTTCTAATTTTGTTAATTTGGGTTTTCTCTCTCCTGCTTTTGGTTAATTTAGCTAGGGGTGTATCAATCTTATTGATTTTGTCAAAGAACCACCTTTTTGACTGGTTGATTTTTTTCTATCGTTTTCTTAATCTTGATTTCAGATATTTCTCCCCTTATTTTGCTAATCTCCTCTCCCTACTACCTTTGGGATCAGATTGCTGTAGTTTTTCTAAAGCTTTAATCTGGATTGTCAAGTTGTTTATTTCTGATGTTTCCATTTTTTTGATGTAGGCATTAAGAGCTATGAACTTACCTCTTAGAACAGCTTTCATTGTGTCCCAGAGATTTTGGTAAGTTTTATTTTCATTATCATTCACTTTCAGGAAATCTTGAATTTCCTTTTTAATTTCTTCCTGAATCCAGTTCTCATTCAGTGTCATGTAGTTAAGTTTCCAGGAGTTATTGTATTTTCTCTTGTTTGTTGTGTTGTGGATGTCCAGCTTTAGGCCATGGTGGTCTGACAGGGCACAGGTTATAATTTCAACTTTTTTGTATATGTGTAGATTAATTTTGTGGCCCAGTATGTGATCTATTTTGGAGAAAGTTCCGTGTGCTGCTGAGAAAAATGTGTATTCCTTGGTGTGTGGGTGAAAAGTTCGATAGAGATCTGTAAGGTCCATTTCTTTAAGGGTTTGATTAAGGTCCAGAGTGTCTCTATTTAGCTTTTGACCTGTTGATCTATCCCATGTTGAGAGGGCGGTGTTGACGTCCCCAAGTATTATCTTTTGGGGGTTGATTTCTTGCTTTAGACACTGAACGGTTTTCTTTATGAATGTGGAGGGGCCCATATTGAGTGCATATATGTTCAGTATTGTGAAGTCTTCCTGGTGAATTTTACCTGTGACTAAAATGTAGTATCCATCTGTGTCTCTTATAACTTTCTTTGGTTTGAAGTCCACTTTGTCTGATATCATAATGGCTACCCCTGCCTGTTTTCTGCTTCCATTAGCTTGTAGAATTGTTGACCAGCCTTTTATTTTTAGAGCGTGCCTATCTTTTGTGGTGAGATGGGTTTCCTGCAGGCAGCAGATTGATGGATTGTGGTTTTTAATCCAAGTTTGTAATCTGTGTCTCTTGATCGGTGAGTTAATTCCATTAACATTTAGTGGTATAATGATGAAACTATTTTTGATTCCGGACATTTATTATGTTTAGTAGCTTTTATAAGTATATTGTTTCGCTTTTAATGGTATTATGCTTGCCTTCTGCTCTCCTGGATATGCCTGTTTTTTTCTTCAAGCTTGAGTATCATTTCTAGCATTTTTTGAAGGCCTGGTTTGGTCGACATGTATCCCTTCAAGTTGTCTTTGTGCTGGAAGATTTTTCTTTCTCCCTCGATCATGACTGATAGTTTTGCAGGGTAAATCAGCCTAGGTTGACATTTTTGCTCATTCAATACTTGAAGTATGTCTCTCCAAGCTCTTCTTGCTTTTACTGTTTCCATTGAGAAGTCATTTGTTATTTTAATAGGTTTACCTTTAAAAGTGACTTCCTTTTTTTCTCTTGAAGTTCTCAGCACCTTTTCTTTGTCTTGAATGTGCAGTGTTTTGACTATTATTTGCCGTGGCGATTTTCTATTTTGGTCATATCTGTTTGGAGTGCGAAATGCCTCTTGTATTTGGATAGGCCTCTCATTCTTTAGTTGTGGGAAGTTTTCATTTATGATGAATTGAAATATTTCCTCTGGTGTGGTATATTGGGATTCTTGTTCTGGTATTCCATGAATGCGCATGTTAGGCTTCTTTGGGGTGTCCCATATCTCTTGAATGTTCCTCTCCAGTATCTTTTTGGCTTTAACAATCTCTTCCATTGAGTTGGTTAATTCTCCCACTTTGTCTTCAAGATCTGAAATTCTATTTTGTGCTTCGTTACTTCTGCTGATAAGACTCTCTGTTGAGCTTTGGGTTGAAGATAGCTTGTCTTTTAGTTCAGTTTTAAACTCTGCCTGAGACTGTTTTAACTACTCTATGCCTATTTTTGTTTCTTGAACTGTTTTTCTCAAGTCCTCCAAATGCCTGTTGTGTTCCTGTTCCAAGTGGTTGATTCTGTTGTTTAACTCCTCTTGGATTTCCTCTTTCATAGTATTAATCATGGTAATGATCATACTTTGAAAGTTGTTGTCTTGGGTCTGGATTTCTTGGCTGTTTTCTGTTAATTTTTTCTGGTTGGAATCCATCATTAAGGGGATAATTCTTTCAGTGGGAGATTGGTCTTCTTGGGTTTTGTTTCTCATGGATCTGCACTTTGAATTGGGCATTGTTGTTTTGTCTTCTAGGGCTTTTCAGTTTCTGTGTTTTTGACTGATTTAATTGGTGTTCCTACACTTGGGCAGTTATTACTAGTGCTTGCCTTGGGGTTGGGTATGTTTGTCTTTTGTTATTGTTATTTCCTAATTGAGGCTGTTAGGTTGTTAGTACGTCAATTATGTCAGGTTAAGTAGACAAGGAGTGAATATTAGTATGATAGTGCACTTTTACGATGTAGTATCTTGATGATATGTGAGGGTGAGTGGTATGATCCTTGGAGTTGTGGTTTTGCGGTGGCTTTATGGAAAAGTTAATATATTGTGATTAATATTAGAAAGGAACAGTAAGGTGAAAAAAAGGAGGTTTACTTATCTTTGGGCTGGATGTGAAGAATCTCTCCCATGTGATAGAATGATTGTAGAGGTTTACAGATATATGGCCTTTGACCCTTAGAACTTTGCTTGAGTTTTCTTTGGACTCCATTGAATTCTGAGTAGCAGTGTGTCTTCTGTAGACCACATGCGTGGGTCTCCGGCGGGCCAGAGAGACAGAAAGGCTGATTTTGATGGCAGAATTCTTCACCCTGGACCTGGGACTTGGCTTAGTGCCTCCCCCCAAGCTCCAGGGATGGAGGAAAGTGAGCACGTCCTGTCCAGTTGGGCGGACAGGCAGGCAAGAGGGAGAAAGGGTCCTGAGGCCTGGGGCATGACCCAGGCCAAAACTGGACACGGGGCAACCTGGGCGGTGCTGGGCGGGGACTCACCTGGGGGCCTGGCAGAGCGGGGAGCGGGGGGTGCGGTGGGGCCTACTAGCATTTTTTGAAGGCCTGTTTTGGTCGACATGTATCCCTTCAGGTTGTCTTTGTGCTGGAAAATTTTTCTTTCTCTCTCAATCATGATGGATAATTTTTCAGGGTATATCAGCCTGGGTTGACATTTTTGCTCATTCAATACTTGAAGTACATCTCTCCAAGCTCTTCTTGCTTTAACTGTTTCCATTGAGAACTCATTTGTTATTTTAATAGGTTTACCTTTAGAAGTGACTTTTTTTTCCCCTTGAACCTCTCCGCAATATTTCTTTATCTTGAATGTGGAGTGTTTTAACTATTATTTGCCATGGCAAGTTCCTGTTTTGGCCATATCTGTTTGGGGTACGGAATGCCTCTTGTATTTGAATGGGCCTCTATTTTTTTAATACTTTTATTATTTATTCAATTGTGTGCACATGTGTGTATGTATGTGTGCATGTATGTGTAGAACCACGGTCAAACTCGGGAACCACCGTGGCCCGCCTCCACCTCCTTGTTTACTCTGCCCTGGGATTCACAGGCTCCGCCCTACCAGGACCAGAAATGCAGGCCGCCCCTGCTTCCGCCTGGCATCTATACGTGGGGTCTAGGATCGGAACTTGGGACCTTCCACCTGCAAGGCAGAGGCTTAACTCCTGAGCCACCTCTCCAGCCCCAGTCCTCTATTTTTTTAGATGAGGAAAGTTTTCCTTGATGATAATTTGAAAAATTTCCTCAGATATGGTATTTTGGGATTCTTACTCTGGTATTCCATGAATATGCATGTTAGGCTTCTTCATGGTGTCCCATAACTCTTGAATATTTCTCTTCAGTATCTTTTTCCTTTAACAACCTCTCCCGTTGAGCTAGTTAATACTCCCACTTTGTTTTCAAGGTCTGAAATTCTATTTTCTGCTTTGTTAGTTCTGCTGATAAGACTCTCTGTTGAGTTCTGGGTTTAAGATAACTTGTCTTTTAGTTCATTTTTAATCTCTGCTTGAGTCTGTTTTAACTGCTGTATGCCTGTTTGTTTCTTAAACTGTTTTTCTCAACTCCTCCAATGTCTGTTGTGTTCCTCTTCAAAGTGATTGATGTGGTTATTTAATTCCCTTGGGATTTCTTCTTTCATAGTATTGAACATGGTAATGATCATGTTTTGAAATTCTTTATCCTGGGTCAGGATTTCTTGGCTATTTTCCATGGGTTTGTTCTGGTTGGAGTCTATCATTATGGGGTTAATTCCTTCAGTGGGAGATATGTTTTCTTGGGTGTTGTTTCTCATGGATTTACACTTTGACTTAGCCATTGTTGTTTTAACTCTTAATGACTTCTTTCAATTTCTGTGTGTTTTTCACTGAACTGAATTATTTGGCCTGGAGCAGCTCCTGCTCCAGCTGGCTGGTGGGAGGAGCTGGTACCAGTGTGCTGCCTGGGGTTTGTGGGTGGGTGGGGGAACTTACTTAGATTGCCGTAAGTCCCAGCTGGACTCTGCTGGTCCTGGTGTGGGAGAGGGAGGATGGGGTGTTGGCAGGGCGCTATTTAACCTAGGGAGCTGTAGCATGGCCCAGGGTGTCCTCCCCAGCCTGGCGCAATGCAGGCTCTGGCTGGCTGGTGGTAGGAGCTGGTTCCCACGGGCTGCCTGGGGTTTGGGGGTGGGGGAGAGCTTACCTAGATTACCATGTGTCCTAGCTGGAGTGCACGCATCCCAGGTAGGTGAGGCATTTGTCAGGAATAGACTGATATCATTATAATTACTTTAATGAAAGTTTTAGCATATTACATCACTGAAGAACTTGTCTGCATACACACAGCTTAAGAGAATGATCACATGTTTTTACTTAATTGAGCAATGCCATATGTACAAATATTTAGAATTTAAGTACAAATATTGTGCCAAAAATCCATCTATTAGAATTTCAGAATGAAGATCTACAGAAGATGACATGCTGATGTACATTGACCTGAGCGGCCTTGCCCCCTTCATAGCTGCCCCCTTCATGTCTAGTGCAAAATCTTCTGATTAGATCCACCCACCTGTCTCCTTCCTATGGCCCACTGCAACATTTCTTCTGATAAATCCAGCTGTTGTCCACATGGGAGGTGTGGTGAGAACTGTCCAATTTTCACCTTGAATCCAAGGCCTGTGACTAATTCCAAATGTTGAAGATGTCATACTCTGCATTTAATTTCTTATTTTCATTCATATGAACAGTTTTGTTGCTGTGTCCCCCACCGGGCTAGCCAGGGAGGAAGAGAGGGCCTCAAGGTGAATGCGTGAGCCGGCAATGAGGTCACCACCAGACCCCGGGAATCAGATGAGAAGCAGCAGTGGACGAGATGCCACAGATTCAAAGTCATTAAGGGAATTTGGGCTTATATAGGGTCAGGGTCCAATCAGGTGTTGCCATCCCTCCTCCGGGGAGGTAGGACAGTCAGTAGTCATTTAACTGTTTGCTAGGTGTCCATTGCAGGTGCAAGTTAGACGGCTGCTTACCATTGATTGTTCATTCCTCTACCTACATGGTGGTCTGTTGGGACATGTCCGGGGCATGTCTGGGTGTGCCCAGGCTTGTCAGGAGCTGGGAGCCGGGCTAGGGCCTCACTCAATGGGTACTGCCACATTTCACCCTTTTATTTATTTATAAATTTTTTCAGTGGGAACCATGATAGCTGGGGTGACCAAGAGCCTCCTCAGCTGTGTGGAATATAGCTGACTGTGCTTGTGTTAGGTTGGTCACCACCCTCGTGTGGAGCCTTACCTATCATTGACTAATCAGTTATGAGACCATCACATGGTCCCAAAGAGGAACTCAAAGTGGCAGAGAAAACAGGTTTTCTCATTGCAAGGGCTGGCTGAGAGGCTGTAGGCGGGCCAGGCTGAGAGGCTGTAGGCCGGGATAGGCGGAGAGGCTGTCCAGATGAGTTCTGCAAGTCATGTCAGGATATGTGGATAGTAAATAAGACCAAGGCCTCATGAATCTCTGCAATCCAAGTTCAAACCATGTCTCTAGGAGGGCCATGGCTTGGATGTTCAAGGACCATAAGCACCTGTAGCGTCATCTTGTTGATGGACCACTGCTGAGAGATGTGCTGATGAAAACACTTAAATAATATAATTAATAAAAGGACAATTCCTCCTATGATAGCATAAATTACAATCCAAGAGAGATCAAACAGCCTTTTAAAGTTGTTCCAGATTCTGGTTACAAACCCAATATCTATAAGCAGAGAAACCACATGCATCATGTTAATATGTTCTATCTGTTGACTCAAAGTCAATGAGTAATTAAGGAAGGCCTGAGACCAAGGCTTCTTGATGTACTGAGAAAGTTGTTCATGAGCCTTGGAAATGTTGGAGACCTGATAGACAAGAAAAAGGACAAAAACTAATCTTTCAGTACATCACACCCAGGAGGATAAATGTTTGGCACTTCTGTGAACCAATATTGTAACTTGATTTAAGCTGGGAATGACTTGAAAACATTAAAGCCACACTAGCAAAAACTAGTAAATCAAAATGTTAAAGATGACAGAGACCACACCTTTTCTCTTTGGAAAAGAACTAGAAATACTCATTAATGATGACAACTCACTCAAAGCTTTTCCTGTTTCATTTACACTACTAGTTATAACAGTCTAAGTTGTAAGGTCTGTACAATCTCTATTTTACAATCACTATTTTATACGTGGTAATAACAATTTTATAAAAAAGCTATTTATAAATCATAGAATAAACCGGGGCTGGAGAGGTGGCTCAGGGGTTAAGCCTCCGCCTTGCAGGCAAAAGGTCCTGAGTTCAGATCCCAGATCCCACGTATAGACGCCAGGCGGAAGCGGGGGCGGCCTGCGCTTCTGGTCCTGGTAGGGCGGAGCCTGTGAATCCCGGGGCAGAAGGAGGTGGAGGCGTCCATGGTGGTTCGCGAATTCGTCCGTGGTTCTACACATACACAGACACAGACACACACATACACACACAGACACACACAGACACACACGCGCGCGCACATACACACAAACATGCGCACAGTTGAATAAAAAAAAAAAGAATAAACCCAAAAAACAAAAATTGTACATATTTCAAACTTGCAAGAAATAAATTTTATCATAATATATCAATTAATATTGTATCAGTATTAACTAACATCTATGATTGATTTTTCCCCCAATATAATCAAGCAGTGTACAACAGGGCTCAAGCTACAGTTAATCACACTATGTTTTTTTTAAAGTATCAACTACTTGTAAGACTTTTTTAGACAATATACATATATATAATCATTTATAAATGTGTACTTTGAAATCTAAGATATTGTAGCTCTCAATTTATTTAACTACTTTAGCATTAAGCAATCACAAGTTTTGTATCTTTAAAATACATGAAACATCAACATAAAAGAAAACTTTGATTTAAGATAAACAGTCTTAAATCTCATTTTGAAATGAAAATATTAAATGATATATAAAAATTTCAGTTTAATTTTAGTACTTTACAATCTTTTAGAGCCAAATGTATAGTTTAAGTATAACACAAGTAAATAAAAGCTTTTTAAATTTTGTAGAAACCAGGACATTATTAAGTATAGAATAAGCATGCAGCACATGGTCATAGGAGAATACTTGTATGTCTGTTTAGATAAACAATCTTTAAAAAAATAAAACCTCTGCAGTTATCAATACTGAGTAGAGCCTTTACTAGTCCATTAATGTTTTTAACCTTCTAACTTCTATTGAAAGAAAGTCCCGAATATCTGTAGGATATCTTTAAAAGCTTGTCTTTTAAGAATTTTTGAACTACCTCAAAAAATTATTAACTAACTTTTGAGAAGTCAGCAGCTAGAAAAAACACTCATGGAATCCATGAGAAACAGGCATGAAACTAAAAATTGACTCATAGCACTAGAAGGCCATGATGGGCTAGGGCGCCAAAGATGGCTGCCAGGGCAAGGTATATCTGTACACCTAAGCAAGCCCAGGGAAACTGGCTTTTTTCTTTTTGGTTAACTCCCAATGGGCCCAACCTAGTTGCACTTAGGCCCGTTGGGCCTGCCCAGGATTTGCCCCAGGGCATGGCTGAGCACATGGGACTAATGATGGCGCTGAAAGCTAGTGTCTTGGGCATTACCCTGATCACATTACAGGGATCCCTAATTGGCTTTCAGGTATTGACCTGCCCTCTGTGCTGAGTGGCATTGAACTTGGCCACTAGCACCAAAAGGATGTGTGTTGACCTTTGACACAATTGGATGCCCATTTGGCACCTTGTGGATTTTTGTCGATATAAACTCCGTTTCTCCCTTCAATAAACTTGAGTTCTGTACTGACATACTTCCCATCCCATGCCGAGTCTCTGGGGAATGGAGGCAGAGGTGGGGATGGCTAGACTTAGCCTTTCTTCATCACCACAACAGGCTGCGCAGTCATATGAATGAGTGTGTGAGTGGGCTGAAACACGCCATGCCATAAGTGAGTGGACACCTCAAGACCCAGGTGCAGCTAGAGATCAAGTTGTTTGTTGAATACAGAGAGCTCCATAATCCCTACATAGGGAAGTTGGCTATCTTATCTCTGGGAAGATTCAAGTCAGTTCCTCAGCAAGAGTGTTCCCTCAGGGTGTTTCTAGCAGTGGGGGATGATCTTAAAGGATGTCAAAGACCTTCAAAGATCTTAGAGACTGTCCCAATATGGACTGTTCTAGACTTGCCTATTGTACCCCTTAACTTTCTGAGAACCCAGACTGCACAAGGGAGAGGGGCAATGATCACTCTGGCTACTTCCTGCTGAGCATAGAAGACCTTGTTACTTCAAGGTCCATTTGAAAGAGACAAAACACAGATAAATTGAGCCTCCAAGATCTACACAAGAATTAAACCATCATAATTGAGGTGGCATAAGAGATAAACCAAATAAGCTTAGCAGTCTTACTGTGGGTACAAGTAAGAATTAGTAAAGAACATGTGCTTGCAAGGTATAAAAGCCAAGAGGTATAAGTAATCTATATATTGGAGAGTTTTCTCCTCTGGCTATTGTAAATCTCCAAGGTCTCATTCTAAAACCTGTCCAAAACCATGTGAACTGTCTGATTCTTTGTACAGAACAATCTGAATTAGTACTCTTTAGGACCACTCCTCAGATCTAAGTAAAAAGCCAGCATTCATTTTTCCTGCGGGGAAGGGAATTTCATAAACCAAAACCTAACAATTGTAAATTAGTAAGACATATCTTCAATGGAGGATAGCCAGGCTTCCAAGAGAATCAGTGAATTGCATATTCTTCAGCAGGCAGTGAAGCTAAAAGACATATATGCCCCTTTATAATTATGTGTGCCCACAGATTAGAGAGAAAGAGGATAATGTTATCCATAAACCCTTCAATGAAGTGCAAATTTGGAGCTATCATGAGAATAAACTCACAATAATTAAAATTATTTTACTTCAATAGCTTTTAAAAGCTGCATTTATTTATCGTTTGAAATATTTTTATCAAAAATTATCTCCCATACAAACAAAATGCATTCATATCCATATCTCCTATACTCTTTCCTCGTACCTCTTTCCACTCTCTCCTCCCTTCACCAACTCAGACTCATTCCTTCTATCCTCAAGTCCTCTGCATCTGAGGACCTTTGGGCTTCCTTTGAGGCACCTGTACTAGTGACAGACCAGAACTCTATGGTAATGGACAAACCTGAAGATGGGAAAGCTTCCCTTCTCTTATCTAACACCTGCCTCAAAGATTTTCTCTCAATATACTTATTTCTCTTGAGATCCTTGCTTAGCAGAGAGTAATGCTATGTCAACTATCCTGTTGTTCTGGTGCAAGTGGATATAGGTGCAGTGAACTCCAGGATGCAGCAGCCATGTTGTAAGTGGAGTGGAGAGCCAGAGAGAGGACCTCACCAGTTTTAAGCTCATACATTCTTACTTTGTCCTTTTCCGCTAGGTTTCCTGAACAGTGGAATAGGGAGAGATTGTGAAGACCTTTTTCAGTTTGGACATTCCTGGGTCACTGTTCCTCTGCTTTCTGGCCTGTTTCCTTTCTGCCTCACTAATTTTCCAATTTGATAAAATAAATCTTGGTTGAGTAGTGATAGACTTTCTCATCCAGACATATAACAATAAGTCCTTAGATAATAATTTACTGTTAAATATTTATAGTTAATGCTAAGACATTTGTTCCAATCTAGTGTCTAGTTAATCCTGTTCCACTGTTATTTGGACAAGTTGTCAAAATTGGCATGTGTTTCCTGATTATTGGAGGGAGTTTAGAACACATTCAAAACAGGCCAGAGGGCCTTGTATTACACCTTCTCTCAGTTGGTCCACTGGATCCTGCTTATCAGAGATGTCATAGCTTGTAGTACTCATAGCTGTATGAGGCCATTGATCATTTTTTTCCTGAGCCATTTCCTTTTTTTCTCCCCAACCCCTTATTATATGATATTCCAATCATTTACTTCCCTTAACACTTTCCTTCTATAATTGCTGTTCAACTGTCTGCCTATAACTATAACTTTTATTTGCTCTAACTTTTTTCTCTTCCCATATACCCTAGACGTATTTTCTTTTGTACTTTGAGGGGGATGTATAATTATCTGTTTAAGCATAACAATCTGAAGGGTCAATGCTAGCATTTACTTATAATGCAGTATATATGGTATTTGTCTTTTTGTGTGTGGTGTGGGGTATCTCACTGAGTATAATTTCTTATAATTCCATCAGTTTACCAGAAAATTACATCAGTTCATTTCTCTTGACTGCTAAATAGTATTACATTGTCTATATGAACCACATTTTCATTATCCATTCATCTAATGTTGCCATATGGCCTGATTCCATTTCTTGCTCTTGTGGACAGAGCTTCAATGAACATACGTTAACAAGTGTCTCTGTAATAAGATGCAACATTCTTTGGGAATATTCCCAGGAGTGATATAACTGGATCATATGGAATTTGGATATTTAACTTTTTTAGTAATGCCAAAGAATCTTCAAAGAGGTTCAAAGAGGTGAAAACAAATTTCACCCACCAGCCTTTTTCTGTACATCCTTGTAATATTTGTTGTTATTTATGTTTTAGATTTTAGTCATTCTGAGTGGGGTGAGATGATATCTCAGGATGGCTTTAATCTGCATTTCCATAATGGTAGGGCATTTATTAAAAAGTTAGTTCTCAGACGTTTTGTCCTGTGAAAAGTTTATTTTTAGTTCTAAAGCTCATTTTTAAATTCAATTACTTACTTTCTTCATATTTAATTTGAATTCTTTATACACTCTGGATATTAGTACTCTATCAGATTGTGGTTAGCAAAGATTTTCTCCCATTTTGTGGGTTGCCTATTTTTTTAAGCAATTTTTTTTATTAAACAGAACCTTTTTAATATTATCAAATCCCACTTGTTGAGTGTTGAATTTATTTCCTGTGCATTGCATCTGAAAATGTTGATCGAGGCCAATCAATTTAATTGCACTCTTCATTCTTTCTTATAGTAGGTTTGTAGTTTTATAGTTTCAGGCATAACATTGAAGCCTTTGATGACCTTGAAGTTAATTCTTATGTCATGTAACAGATAATAGTCAGTCTTCTGCATGTAGATACCCAAATTTGCCAGTACCAGTTTTGAAGACGTCATTCTTTTACTATTGGACTTTTTGTCACCTATGTCAAAAATCAGTTGATTGTATGTATTTTACCCTGTATCAGGTTCTTCGACTCTAATCCATTGAACTATAGCTCTGTTTTAGAGCAAATAGCATCCTGTTTTTCTTATTATGGCTTTGTAGTAGAGTTTAAGGTCCTGTATGGAAATAACTGAAGCAGATTTTTTTTATTATTCAAGATTGTTTTGCTATTGGGGTTTTTGTTCATCCTCAATTTCTGTGATATATATCAATATAAGTATCTGTACATTGCTTTTGGCAAGTTTGTGATTTTTACAATGCTAATTCTACTGATCCAGGAACAAGGGAGGTCTTTCCAACATATGATATTTCCTGCAATCTCTTTCTCAAAAGTTTTAAAGTTTGCAAGGTTCTGGCCTATCAAATTCTTAGTTAGATTTATTCCATGGTATTTCACTTATTCGAAAGCTATGGTAAATGAAATTGCTTCTCTCAGGAATTTCTCACTTTATCCTTGATGTACAGGAAATTCACTGATATTTGGATGTTAATTTTGTATTCTGCCACTTTACTGCACATAGTTTTGAGTTCTAAGAGTTTTCTGGTGGAATCTTTGGATCTTTCTGTGTACAAAATCAAGTCATCTACAAATAGGCATACCTTGAACCTTTCCTTTCCAATTAGTATCCCTTTTGTCTCACTCTCTTGCTTTATACCTCCAGTTAAGATTTCATGTACAATATTGAAGAGAAGTGGAGAGAATAGGCAGCCTAGACGAGTTCCTGATCTAAATGGAAATACTTCAATTTTTCACCATTCAGGATGATGTTTGCTACAGTTTCCTGTATATGACCTTTATTATGTTGAGGGCCCCTTACCTTCCAACAGTTACTTTTCACTCCATGCTCTTTTCCATGTCTGAAACATCTATTTGTTGAAGAAGCAACTCATGAAAAGCATAGGCTACAGCATACACAGCATTGTAAATGTTGTAGCTCTCAGCACTCATGGACAGATCAAAAAGTGTGCTGTGCTCACCACTCTGAAGATGTATTGGAGGCAAAGCTACTCAATGTCTTATAGTCAGGATCTGAAGCAGAACAATAAAAATCCCCCCATCCTAATTTTGCCATAGAAATGTGCTCTTAGTATATGGAATATCTCCGTGTCTGGATAAATTTTTTAAAACCAGAAATCTCAGGATGGTGTTGTGAGAAAAGGAAAATTCCATGGTGTGAGTAAAGAATTACAGCTCTCTTCCTTGTGATGACATCCTACTGTGAGTTGATGACCCAGATTCTCCTTGTACTTAAATATTCCCATATTCTGGAACTCACAGGAAGAATTGTGTCCATGTCACCATAAAGGACAACAACATTGGCTGATGATGTCATGATCATGTTATAAAATATTTCAGCTCTTGCCTGGTATAACTCTGTGCTTGCTGGGATCATGGTCACAAAGGCCAAACACACTCCATGACTTTGCATCTCTCCTCTCAAGTCTGAGAGAAACTGAATGCCTTGGTCATCATCTAATATGACCAGCCCCACCCAAGTCCAAGTGAAATGAAGCATCAATGAGACCATGGCAAGAGCCAGACAACTGTCACTTGAGGCCACCTGGCTCAGATAAGGAAGTTTCTCATGGTCACTCAGGATGGTATGGAATGGTCCCCAGCTAAGCTAAAGGACACAGAACAGCAAACAAATAAAACATTCAGTAAAACCCAAGTGAAAGTTGTAGGATGTGAAATTATTTCACCCCATTATTGAAATTATATGTCATTTCCCACGAGTTTTATAAAATCATTGACCCTCTATGTTGTTACAAAATTATGTTGTACAATCTTATGTCCCTCCTCTGTATTTCAGTAAAGGAAAGTTTGACAGAAAATCTTGTAAGTTTTCACCAATTCAGGACAGGCACTCAAAAGAGGCCTAGAAGCTTTGTCCTTCTTTAATCTACATGAACCTGGGAATCATGCACAAGGAATAATCTTTTCAACTCTCACACAGACTGTTGCATATAATTGCAGAAATGATGCCAATTTGATGGATGTGGTCCACATTGGTCCTGATAATGTCACGTAGCAATGTTCCTTGCCATAGAGGTTTGCTACTAGCTGCAGGATCTTCATCATACAATGTGTCTTCATACACATGCAAGTCTTCACAGTAATTGTTTAAAAAGCTATATGTGAGGGACACTTTGGGTAAAATATTTGTGTTGCTGTTAATCCCCTTAGTTGCATACTCCAATATCAGCAGAATCTGTTGTTGGTTGAATGTCAACCTGAAAAGTGAACACAGTTATCATTAGTTATGATTCTTCAAGAAACTTGAAGTCCAATAAAGAGACTTTATGTTCTTTTTTAAATTTTTTTATTATTATTTATTCAATTGTGCGTGTGTGCGTATGTATGTGTGCGTGTGTGTGTAGAACCACAGACGAATTCAGGAACCACCATGGACGCCTCCACCTCCTTCTGCTCCGGGATTCACAGGCTCTACCCTACTAGGACCAGAAGCGCAAGCCGCCCCCGCTTCCGCCTGGCGTTTATACGTGGGATCTGGGATCCGAACTCAGGACCTTCTGCCTGCAAGACAGAGGCTTAACCCCTGAGCCACCTCTCCAGCTCCAAGAGACTTTATGTTCTAAATGATGTTGAACTCCTCCCCCCAATTTTATGTGGTTGAAACCATTGTCACCAATCAGGGAGACTGGCAGATAGATGGTAACCATCTGGCAAATGGGACACTGCCCCCCCTCACTGCTGTGTCCTAGTCTTATTAGTCCATTTACCTTTGAGTTTCCGTTTATATGAAGATCTTCATTTTAAAGTCTTTTATCTTTGGATAGGAGGTGACCTTCAATACCAATCAGGATGGAGCCCAGGGCAGTGGAGGAAAACAAAACTGAAAACAACAAACCGTAATTCAGAGCACCGAAGACCCTACATTAAACACCTGGAACAAAAGCAGCCAAATCTCTCCCTATCCTGAAGCTCAAGGAACCTTGCAGCAGAGAGAATGGCAAGATTGTAAGAGCCTAAAGATGGGGAGGAACAAGGACATGTAAGATACTCCACACAAGTTAGGGCTGCAGCAGCCAGGATTGGATTTTGCCTGACCTACACAATGGCTGACATGTGAAGGACCCCCCAAAGTCTAACATGAATCAAAAGGGAAAAAGCTCCAGGCAGTAAGATCCTTAGAGGCAAGGGATTAACAGTCATAATAGAGCTCTCATACTAACAGGAAGCCCAAGAAGAGCCCCCTGGCTATGTACTGAGTCCCAAACCCTCACAAAAGAGGTTTGGCATTCAAACAAAAGGATGTTCCAAGGGATGAAGGGGAGGGAGGGAAAGGCTTGAAAAGAAAAGGGGAGAGTAGAAAAGGGAATGACTGGGAAAGGGTGGAGGGAAAAGATGGGGTACCTATTGAGCTTGTATGATTGGAAAAAAATAAAATGTCGGAGAAAAAAGTGCGATGAGAAACAAATTACGAAGCAAAGCAAAACAAAACAAAAATAGTTAACCAAAATTCATAAATGGGAGAAAATATTTCAGTGTACCTCTTATAGAAAATTGATATCCATGTCATATAAAGAGGTCCAGAAAAGAAAGAAAATATGCCACTTAGTAGAGATATTTCTCAAAATATTTATGATACATGCTCAATGAACATTTGGAAAAGTGAACAATTTCAGTAATCCTCACTGAAGTGAATTCAATACTGCATATAGATTCTTAATTTCACCCAAAATGGCGTCAGCACTATGCAAATGAAGAGTGAATGGTGCCAGGAGGATTTCAAACAATCAGGTACTCACACACTATGGGTGAGATGCAATTACCCCATCAGTTATAGAAACCAGTGTGTGTTCCTCAAATAGTGAAAATATTTTTTATCCAAGCTTCCCCAGCTCAGCATTCACCAAAATGTTCCTGTATTTTGTGTGTGTGTGTGTGTGTGTGTGTGTGTGTGTGTGTGTGTGTGTGTATACAAGAGTCCACCAGGTGTGCCTGTGAAGTCACTAGGATGACATCAGGAATCATCCTGGAATGTTCTGCCTCTCTCTCTATTTTTTTTTTTTTTTTACTTTTGGATTTCCTGGGATCTGCCCTTCAGGGCCAGGGTGTTTTTTAATGTGGGTTTTGGAACCATAACTCACGTCCTTCTGCTTGTAAGGCAGAGCCTTAAGCCCTGAGCCAGTTCTCCAGCCCCACACTGACACATTACAGAGATGTTTGCGTAGAGATGATTATTTTAATGCTGTGCAGAATATACACACCTTCTCTGGTTTTTGTTTCCTTCATTTCATATTGATGCATTGAAACATAAACACACATAGATACATTTGACATGAAAGCAGAATAAAAATGGCCTGAGGGCCAAGAGATGAACTGGAGGTCAGGCAAAAAGGTACTTGGTATGGAGCAAAGAAGCAGAAACAGATGAAAACAAGCATCTGTAGAATGCTGAAAAATATGGACAATGATGCAAATAAGTTTCTAAAAGCATTTGAATGCATAAAATTTACCTAAGCTCATTCAGAGAGGAATAATCATCAAATCTTCCAGTTTAGACAAAAAGTGAGTCCTCTGTATATTTAATATTCATTCATTATCATCTCATAAAATTCAAATGCAAACATGACCAGTGTGTGTTTATTTTCTGGCTGTCAGCTTTCTATTCCTGCAGCACAAGTGAATGTTTTTAAGTTAATGAAAGAAAGCTTTGATGGGAGATTTTTACACCTATTACATTACATTTGTTACAAAACTAAATTTCAATTCCAGAAAGCAAAGAGAATAAAGTGAAGATATTCAGGTTATTGAAAAAATGTCTAAAATCTGTTTAAAAATTGGGATAATTATTTGGGAGCACAGCAATACACAGTTACTTGGTTTAGGCATTAATATTTTTATAGTGATGGAAGAACAATTATCAAGCACTTGACAACATGTTTTGGTGCAGCCTGTCGACACTGAACTCAGCTGGAGCTCTGGGTTGTATGGGGACTGGAATTATTGCTTGTGCAGTGGCAACAGTTTGTGAAGGAATGGAGAATAGAGGACAGAGAGGGAGAGGGAGAGGGAGAGGCAGAGGCAGAGGCAGAGGGAGAGAGAAGCAAAGGGAGAGGCAGAGGGAGAGGGAGAAGAGGGAGAGAGCACTCATACACTTCCATCTTTACAGATACGAATCAGAAAAGCAGACAAAATCTGTTGTGATGAATTTATGGCTAATTAAGTAGGATGTTTGTAAGTGAGAAAATACCCACAGGATGTATGTCTATTCTTCTACAGTCCCTAGATCATTCACCAAAACAATAAAGCAGACATTGAGAGAATGAAAAGATCACTTACTGCACTGCAAGGAGGGAGTCCAGTGAGTCCTGCAGTTCATTTGATTTGATGGCCAAAAGGAGGTAAGCTGGTCTCTGACCTTGTCCTCACTGTGATTTATTCTCCAAAAGCACTTATCTTCAGCTAACAAGAGAGGCAGTTTCAGGAGCAAGAGGACAGAAATCAAAGTGAACATATTTTCCATGTCTTCCAAGCTATGAGCCTGAGCAGAGGTGACATGTATGCTGTCAGGAAGATGCACATGTATAACACAGGCACATGTGCATATAGCATACTTTTTATTACCATTATGCCTGGAGTGATCATTCATATCTATTATTTCTGTCCAGTGCATGCCACTCTCCCAAGAGGAATGTGAAGCATTCCTGCCCTGAGCTACCCATCTGAGGACCTCATCTGGTGACAAAGACAAGTTGGAAAATATGTTGTGAGGATCTTCTTGTAATTCCTCAGGTGCATTAGTTCCTTCCTGTCTATTGCTTAAGTTTCTCAGGGATGAGCATTTCTTGAGATGGTTCTGTCTTAGACATGGAGCCACAGGCTGTGTGTGTCAACATGATTTAAAATCATGGATGTACATTCATCAGAGGATCCAAAATGAGAGGTAATTATGAAAGTTCATGTAGGACCCATGCCAACCTAAACTCATGTATACCATGGGGCTACCTCCCTTTGTGCATGAGACTTATAGCCTTGTGCAAAACCCCATTACACAGGTGGGGCCAAGGACATCCCCATGTAACCTGTGCACTCCTCAGTAAATGTGATTCATGTGACTTCTGTTATCTCCAGATCCAACCATACAAAACACCAATCCCAGAATTATCATGAACTCATTAATACCTGTCAGTCCTAAGTCTAAATGCACACATTTGAGTCTCGTTACTCATGTTTTAAATACATATTCCCCTTCCAATCCTCGGATCCCATTTATCAATGATTTTAATGAATCATTTTTTAATTTAAATTTGTTTTCCCTAGTTCTACAAGTACAATTAGTAAAAATCCAATTTTTCCTCCTTCTCCCCTTTCTTTGATCTCATTCACCCCATACTCTCCCCACTTCCCTCTCTGTCTTCCCTCCTTTCATCAATATATCCCATATCCCATTCCTTCCCACTTTCCTGTCTTTCTGATTCCATGATTCCTAGGGACCATCTGCTCTGATGGGGGTTCAGACCTCTGTAGTAGACCAAGTGGCCCTTCCTTGTGTAGATCCACAAGGGGCATTCTCCTTTGTATGTCAATACTTAGCCCCTAAGGTTCCTGCTGCTTGAAATTTATGGTCTTGAGATTATCACCAATGTAAGCATATTTGTATGTCGGTCATTGTGCAGGTCTGATAAGGACAACTCTCATTGCAGTGAGTTCCAAGATGCAGCAGCACTGCCTTGCAATGTCATGTCCAGTGGTGGACCTTCTTAGCTTTAGGCTCTTAAGAATCTTACTGACCCCTATTCTGCAAGGCTTCCTGAGTGTAAAAATGGGGAGAGATTTGATTGGCCTGATTCTGGGTGAATATTGCAGGATCACAGGTTGACTGTTGTCTATTTCACTGTCCTTTTGTTGCCCTGGGCTGAGTCCTGTCTGGATGTTTTGAGACTCTAAAGCTAAAAGAAAATTGTTTAAAAAGGCCTTTATATAAGAAAATGCTTGAAGGAGATGGAAGATCAGGATTAGGACACAGTAGAGAGTAAGGTTGGCTTCCAGGCAGCCAACCACTTCCTCATCAATCCCTAATCCCCCCCTTATGACACCGAACATATGTGCAGCTAATGAATCATTTCTTCATCTATGATATATCTTCATTCCTTATAGTCAAGTATATCTGTCCTGTCCAGCAGGACCAGTTATTTGTGGGTCCGAGGAGGATCGAGCCTGCAGGGAACAATGGGCGAGAAAGAAAGAGGGAGACCAAGCAAAGAGTTGTCAAGGTCTCGTTTATTTAGGGTTAGGGTACAGCTTATATGCTCAGGTGGGAGGGGGAAGAGGGGCAAGGGAAAAGAGATAAGCATGGTGGAGGCGGTGGAGGCGCCTGGTGGTCGAGGCGCCTGGTGGTCCCGCAGTTGTGATATCTGTTATCTGGGTCCGGGGCGTTTTTACGGCTGGAATGTCCTGGTAGCTGGATCCCGGGGGGCGCATATCAAACAAGTTTTTTGAGTTCCTTTTGGCCTTTTAGTGACTCTGGCCTCTAACATAAACAAGTTTTATGAGTTCCTTTTGGCCCTTTAGTGACTCTGGCTTTTAACATATCCCCCTTTTCTATATAGTAAAGGTGGGGGGCAGCTAGGCAGCTTTTGGGCCGAGGCAGGCTTGGGAAGAATATTGTCTGCGTGTCCCGGAGCCGTTTTTGTGGCCGTTCCTGTCTTAGGTCCGACCTCACTGCTCCTAGCCTCACCCGTCATGGGGTGGCTCTGTCACCCTCAGAGTCCCTGTCTTAGGTTGGTCTAGGAGCTGAGGAAGTTGCCCGTCTTTAGAGCAGCCATCTGGGCTCAAAACCTCCTCTTAAAGGCCCAATGGTGATATAGCTGTAGCTGGACAAGGTCTCAGAGGTCACATGTGGGGTTGAAGCTGCTGCTGACTGTCGACGGGACCAGCGTGTTGAAGAGGCAGCGGGCAGGACCTATATCATGAAGTAATCTCAAGAGCAGGATGATTAATAACATTTCCACCATGAGGCTTTATCAGTAGTAAGGGCAGAGAAGTTAAGCCTCTCGGTAGTTATATCTAGGGATGTTTCATTGTCATCAGTATTTTCTGTACAGACCCGGTGATATTGGACTGTAATGGAGGGTGGAGAGAGGGCAGAGTCAACTTGAGATTTTATAAAACGAGTTAATTTTTGAAAAGCCCATGGGCCGAAAGAAAGAAGCAAAAGTAATCCAATAAGAGGTCCTAAAATACTAGGGAGGAGGGTAGATAGCCAAGGGGAGGTGGAAAACCAATTTTGATACCAAGATTCTTGTTTTTCTCTTTCTCTTTTTCTTTTTTCTAGGCTCTCAGTGATTTTTTGTAAACTATCTTCTACAAGACCGATTTTGTCTATATAGACACAGCATTGTTCTTTTAAGGCTGTACAGAGGCCTCCTTGTTGAAGGAATACTAGATCTAATCCTCTTTGATTTTGTAAAACTACTTCAGAGAGGGATGCCAGTGAGTCTTTGAGATTTCGGAGGCTGTCTCTTATCTCTCTAATGTCATTATAAATGGCCATGCTAAGCTGGTTATATTGATGTTGGGAGGTAGCGAGGGATGCTATACCAGTGTCTGCTCCAGTAAGGCCAAGACCAATAAGGACAGCTAGAGTTACAGCAGATATAGGCTCTCTCTTATGGCGAGAATGGGTGTCTGTACCCCTTTGCCAGAATGTAAGGAACTCGTCAGGGTCATGAATAGTTAGTTTGGGAAATAGTCGCACCAACACACAATAGTCATGTACCTGTAGAAATCTGGAAGTCTCAATATAAGTGGTTAAGCCTGTAGAGCAGGCCAACTAACTATGAGCAGGGGCTTGTAAGTACATGAACTGAGAATTGACAACCAAAGTGTCATTACATATATCTGTCAATTGAAAGGGGGGAATCATATTTTTGCCCAGGAGACAGGTTCCTATTCCAGAGATATCAGTGACAGTGAGTTCGACAATGTCCCAGGATAATTGGTTGCTGTCATTTGTATAAATGAGGTCGCCAAAAAAGGCCATTCCTTCATAAAAAGGAGGGTTTGCTGAGAGGCACATCCAACATTCTTTATAGGTGGAATCATTGTGGTGCATTAAGGCGATGGCCGAAGCATTAAGAACAGACAGGATGAGGTTTGTGGAGGACATAGGACCATTAGGAATGGTAGGATGGAAGTAGGAATGTGCAAGGGAAGGGGTGTTGGGAGTAGGGGTGTATCTATTGGGTGGAGTTCGTGGGGGGTGTTGGTGTAGTTGGGCATTTGGTCCAATGGATGTCTTGTGTTGATTAGGGAGCTCTTGTCATAGTTTGATTCTAAAGGTTAGGCCAGGGTTTCTGCCAAAAATATATAGACGGAGGCCCCATTCGAATCCTCTGTCAGTCCATAATTGTTTTTTGCCAGAGGGGGTGAAGGTAATGAGGAGGGTGTTACACCATTGTTGACAAGCAAAGTTAACGGGAACTGGTCCAGAATTTAATTTGTATGGAGAAGGGTTTTTTCTTTTAACAGTTATATAGTCCCAAGAGGAACTAGGCTTCCAATAAGTATCTACAGTGGTTTCACAGAACCAGGAAGCACAGTAATAATCAGTGAAATAACCGCACCGAGTATTCCAGGAGCGATCTCGGTGGGTGCCTGGGCAGACATAGACGGGGGCCATGGTTAGAAAAGACCGAGCCCAGAGGTTATAACACCCAGGAACCGAACTGTAGCGGGTTTGAGTATTGACGGGCTTTGGTTGAGATAGGTAGTGGTCTGGAGTTCCCCAGGAGGAGTCAGCTCCTAAAGCTAACTTGCAAAGATCTACTTCAAGATTGGGCCAAGGTGGGGAGGATGCAATCTGAGAATAGGAGCTAGCTACGTCACCTGCTTGATTGGTTATTACCCATGTATAGTTAGTTCCATAGTTGATAGGGGCCAGATTCTCCGACAGGTAGGATAAACAGAACGGCAAACAGGGTCCAAGGTGGCTGAAGATAGGTGTTCATTTTTTCTTTTCTTTTTTTTTATTTCAGCTCATACAAACTTATTAGGTACACCAGTTCCCTCCTTCCCTCCTCCTCCCCCCGTACCCCCTGCTCCCTCTCCCCATCCCCCAGTGCCTCCCGCCCCAATTCCCAGAGAGTCCTTTCTTGTGCGTGTCTGATTTTCCTCTGGGCCCTCCTCTCCGATGACATACAAGGACCCAGTGGCCTTTCCCTGAACCCTTTCCTGTGTTCCTCTTAGGTATAGGAACACTGCTGTGGCTGCCAATCCTTTGCCTCCAAGGATCTTGGTGCCTTTAGCAGACACTAGACTTTGTGAGGTCAACAGTGTGTTAGACAATGCGCAGGACATGCAAAGTCCAATTATGATTGCTTAAGCCCTAACTAGTATAGAGTATCTTACATATCATTGCTCCTCCCATCCTTTTGCTCTTACACATTTACCGCCCCCTCTTCCACAAATTTCCATGAGCTTCAAGATGGGGAGAGACTAAGCTGGCCTAGTTCTAGGTGGTTGATATAGAGTCTCTGAAGTTCTGGATTGTGGTTTGTTGATTTTCTTTTGCAGTTTTGCTGCTCCTGCAATGCCCTTCATTCCATCCTGGTGGGCATTGTATGTTACCCCCTGGCCAGAGACAAAAAGCTGTTAGAGTCTTGTGATAAAAGCACATTCAAAGGTAGATGAATAAAAGTGGGAAACCACAGTAAGGGAGGGGTCTATCACCCAGTTGCAAAATGGTTACTTTTTATCTGCCAGACTATATGCCCTCCTCTTCTGGTGAGATCACACCTCCTCAGTAGTAAATGATCAGGAACAAAAGTCTGTGAACTTAATCAGATGTCTCATTACTTATTTGGGTCCTTGGTGGAGGCCTATTTTCCCTGCTGTAACATGGTCCCTTCTCTCCTTGTTTGTGGTGTGGCCCTCCTACCCCATCCCTCCTGTTCATAATCCTTGCAATTACTGTCTCTAGGTGGACTGGGTGGGTTTGGTACTAGGAGCCACCTATCAGGGAGTACATACGGTGCTTAATTTTCTGGGTCTGGGATACTTCACTTAATATAATTGTTTCTAATGACATCCATTTCCTGGCAAATTCCAGTAATTCATCATTTTTGATGGCTGAGTAGTACTCCATTGTATAGATGTACCACAGTTTCCTTATCCACTCATCTACTGTTGGACATTTGGGCTGATTCCATGACTTTGCTATTGTAAACAGTGCTGCTATGAACATGGTCGTGCTTGTGCTATCGAGGTGAACCTCTGCTTCATTGGGGGTTATTCCCAAAAGTGGAATAGCAGGGTCATGTGGCATTTCAATCTTTAATTTCTTTAAGAATCTCCAAACGGCTCGCCAGAGTGGCTGTATGAGCCTGCATTCCCACCAGCAATGTAGGAGAGTTCCCCTCTCTCCACATCCTCTCCAGCATTTGTCATTGTTAGTATTGTGGATTTTTGCCATCCTGAACGGGGTGAGATGATATCTCAGGGAAGTTTTTGATTTGCGTTTCCCTGATGGCTAAAGAAGTGGAGCATTTTTCAAGATATTTGTTAGACATTTTAATTTCATCCCTGGTAAAGTTTCTTTGAAGTTCCAGGGCCCATTTTTTAATTGGGCCATTGGTTTCCTTGGTGTTTAGTTTTCTAAGTACTTTGTGCACTCTGGACAGCAGAGTTCTATCAGATGTGTGGTTAGTGAAGATTTTCTCCCATTCTGTGGGTTGCCTTAGAGCTCGCGTTATAATCTCTTTATCTGAACAGAAGCTCTTTAATTTCACAAGATCCCAACTGTTGAGAGTTGGTAGCAGTGACTGTGCCATTGGATGTCTGTTTAGGAACTGTTGTCCAAGCCCAATCAGCTCGAGGGAGGTTCCCTATCCTTTCAACAATGGTTTTTATAGTCTCTGGCCTAATATCAAGGTCCTTGATCCATTTGGAATTAAGTCTTGTACATGGTGACAAGTACGGGTCCAGCTTTAATCTTCTGCATGTGGAGATCCAGTTTTGCCAGCACCATTTGTTGAAGATGCTGTTATTTTTCCATTGGATTCTTTGGGGCCCTTTGTCAAAGACCAAATGGCTGTAACTTTGTGGGCTTATATCTGGGTCTTCAATCCTTATCCATTGATCTGTGTGTCTATTTTGGAGCCAGTACCAGGCTGTCTTTACAACTATGGATTTGTAGTATAGACTAAGGTTTGGTATGGCAATACCTCCAACTGTGTTTTTGTTACTCAGGATTGTTTTTGCTATCCTGGGTCTTTTGTGCCTCCATATGAACTTTGAGATTGTTTGGTCAACTTCTTTGAAGAATTGCTTTGGGATTTTGATTGGTATACCATTGAATCTGTATATTACCTAGGATGGTCATTTTTACGATGTTGATTCTGCCAATCCAGGAACAAGGGAGGTCTTTCCTCCTTCTGGTGTCTTCTGCAATTTCTTTCTTCAGGGTTTTAAAGTTTTCATTGTAAAGGTCTTTTGCCTCCCTGGTTAGGTTCATACCAAGGTTTATACCATTTTTTTAGGGGCTATAATAAATGTGATTGTTTCTCTCAAGGCTTTTTCACTTCTTTCATTCTGGGCATATAGGAAGGCCTCTGATTTTTGCACATTTATTTTGTATCCTGCCACCCTGCTGAACTTCTCAATTAGTTCCAGGAGCTTCCTGGTGGAGTTCTTGGATCACTCAGGTATAAGATCATGTCATCTGCAAATAGGGATAGCTTGACTTCTTCCTTGCCGATTTGAATCCCTCTTATGTCCCTTTCTTGTCTTATGGCTTCAGCTAAGACTTCAAGTACAATATTGAATAGAAGTGGTGAGAGTGGACAGCCTTGTCTAGTTCCTGATCGAAGTGGGAATGCTTCCAGTTGTTCCCCATTGAGCATAATCCTTGCTGTGGGCTTGTTGTATACAGCTTTTATTATATTGATAAAGGTTCCTTCCATTCCTACTGTCTCTAGTGTTTTGATCATAAAGGCTGTTGGATCTTGTCAAAAGCTTTTTCTGCATCTATCGAGAGTATCATGTGGTCTTGGACTTTGGACTGGTTTACATGATGAATTACATTTATTGATTTGCGTATGTTGAACCAACCTTGTGTGCCAGGGATGAAGCCTACTTGGTCCCTGTGAATAATCTTTTTAATATGTTTTTGAATCCGATTTGCTAAGACTTTGTTGAGAATCTTTGCGTCTGTGTTCATCAGAGAGATCGGTCTATAGTTTTCTTTTTTAAGTGAATCTTTATTAGGTTTTGGGATTAAAACGATATTAGCTTCATAGAAGGAATTTGGTAGTGTTCCTTCCTTTGCTATTTGATGGAACAGTTTTAAGGAGTATTGGTGTTATTAACTCCTTAAATGTCTGGTAGAACTCTGTGCTGAATCCATCTGGTCCAGGACATTTTTTGGTGGGAAGATTCGAGATTACTTCCTCAGTTTCCTTATATGTTATAGGACTATTTAAAATAATTCACAACTTCCTGATTCAATGTAGGTAAGTTGTGTTTACTTAGAAATTCATCCATCTCTTTTGTGTTGTCAAACTTCACAGAGTATAAGTTTTTTAAATATGATGTAATAATTCTCTGGATTTCTTGGGTATCAGTAGTGATAACTCCATGTTCATTTCTAATTTTGTTAATTTGGGTTTTCTCTCTCTTGCTTTTGGTTAATTTAGCTAGGGGTGTATCAATCTTATTGATTTTTTCAAAGAACCAGCTTCTTGACTGGTTGATTTTTTCTATCGTTTTCTTAGTCTCGATTTCAGATATTTCTCCCCTTATTTTGCTAATCTCCTCTCTTCTACTACTTTTGGGATCAGATTGCTCTAGTTTCTCTAAAGCTTTAAACTGCATTGTTAAGTTGTTTATTTCTGATGTTTCCATTTTTTTGATGTAGGCATTAAGAGCTATGAACTTACCCTTAGAACAGCTTTCAATTCATTGTGTCCCAGAGATTTTGGTAAGTTGTATTTTCGTTATCATTCACTTCAGGAAATCTTGAATTTCCTTTTTAATTCTTCCTGAATCCAGTTCTCATTCAGCATCATAGTGTTAAGTTTCCAGGAGTTAGTGTATTTTCTCTGTTTGATGTGTTGTGGATATCCAGCTTTAGGTCGTGGTGGTCTGATAGGGCACAGGTTAGAATTTCAACTTTCTTGTATATATGAGATTCATTTTGGTGCCAATAGTGTATATTTGGAGAAAGTTCCGTGTGCTGCTGAGAAAAAGTGTATTCTTTGATGCATGGGTGAAAAGTTCGATAGAGATGTAAGGTCCATTTCTTTCAGGTTTGATTAAGTTCCAAAGTGTCCTTGTTAAGCTTTTGACCGTGTGATCTATGTTGATCTTCCCATGTGAGAGGGCGATGTTGAAGTCCCCAAGAATTATCGTTTGGGGGTTGTGTATTCTTCTTTAGACCGCTGTAGGGTTTTCTTAATGAATGTGGAGGGGCCCTATTGGGTGCATATATGTTCCGTATTGTGAAGTTTCCGGTGAATTGTACCTGTGACTAAATGTAGTATCCATCCGTGTCTCTTATAATTTTCTTTCGTTTTAAGTCCACTTTGTCTGATATCATAATGGCTACCCCTGCCTGTTTTCTGCTTCCATTTGCTTGTAGAATTGTTGACCAG
Organism: Typhlomys cinereus; assembly: GCA_023101885.1. Lineage (NCBI taxonomy): Eukaryota > Metazoa > Chordata > Mammalia > Rodentia > Platacanthomyidae > Typhlomys > Typhlomys cinereus. The sequence goes on along the minus strand of JALPQD010000960.1, from coordinate 139,534 downwards.
CTTTTATTTTTAGAGCGTGCCTATCTTTTGTGGTGAGATGGGTTTCCTGCAGGCAGCAGATTGATAGATTGTGATTTTTAATCCAAGTTTGTAATCTGTGTCTCTTGATCGGTGAATTAAGTCCATTAACATTTGTGTTTATGGAGAAATTACTGTTAATTCCAGACATTTATTTGTTTAGTAGCTTTATAAGTATATTGCTTCGCTTTTTTATGGTGTTATATTTGCCTTCTGTTTCTCCTGGATATGCCTGTTTTTTTCTTCATGCTTGAGTATCATTTCTAGCATTTTGTGAAGGCCTGGTTTAGTGGACATGTATCCTTTAAAGTTGTCTTTGTGCTGGAAAATTTTTCTTTCTCCTCGATCATGACGGATAGTTTTGCAGGGTAAATCGCCTGGGTTGACATTTTTGCTCATTCAATACTTGAAGTATGTCACTCAAGCTCTTCTTGCTTTTACTGTTTCGACTGAGAAGTCATTGTTATTTTAATAGGTTTACCTTTAAAAGTGACTTTTTTTTCTCCCTTGAAGCTCTCAGCACCCGTTCTTTATCTGATGTGGAGTGTTTTAACTATTATTTGCTGTGGCGTGTTCTGTTTTGGTCGTATCTGTTTGGGGTGCGGAATGCCTCTTGTATATGGATAGGCCTGTCTTTTTTTAGATGGGAAAGTTTTCCTTGATGATCGTTTGAAAATTTCCTCAGGGGTGGTATTTTGAGTTCTTGCTCTGGTATTCCATGAATACGCATGTTAGGCTTTTCAGGGTGTCCCATATCTCTTGGTATTTCTCTCAAGTATCTTTTGGGTTTACACAACATCTTCCATTGAGGCTGGTGTACTCCCACTTTATCTTCAAGATCTGAATTCTGTTTTCTTCTGCTTCGTTAGTTTGTGAAGACTCTCTGTGGCGTTCTGGGTTGAAGATAACTTGTCTTGTAGCTCAGTTTTAAACTCTGCTTAGTTTGTTTTAACTGCTCTATGCCACTTTTTGTTTCTTGCACTGTTTTTTCTCACCTCTCCAGTGTCTGTTGTGTCCCTCTTTAATGCGATTGATTCGATTATTTATTCCTCCCGATGTCCTCTTTTCTGTATTGAACATGGTCAATGATCATGATTTTGACGTCTTT
>JALPQD010000960.1:0-138383 GCA_023101885.1 Typhlomys cinereus | reverse complement strand
CCATTATCCTATTCATCCCGCCAGATGCCCGCCTACTCCCTCCTGCTCAACAGCCTGACTGACTGAATGAGAGAGATAGCAAGGACTTGCTCACACATTGACTGACACCATTTTGCTCATCTTATGGAGCACTCTCCTTGTGATTTACGTGTCACAAGAGCGGGCCTGCCTCTCTGTGGTAGACATTCCGTGACTCAAGTGTTGGCACCATTGTGGATTCGGTATAAACTGTGAAAAGGTTGAGGGACTATTCCTGTGTTCCTGAAGCCTCTCCTTTTTGCCAATCGTGTTTACAACTTCAGAGAAAGAGGACAGTAAAAAAGGAAGTTTCCGTGAAAATGAACGTGAGGCTTACAGAGTCATGACGAACACAGTTTCTATGATCCCTCAACTCGGGGTCAAGAGAGGTCAAGGATTAAAAAATTCCCATGAATGCTGTCTTCCAATCAAATCTTCCATCGCTCACACGTATAATTTCAGCACTCGGGGAGGTGAGCCAGGATTACTATGAATTTGAACTGAAGCCAGCCTGGCCTCTGGAGACCCTGTCTCAGAAAATTAGCCAAACACATCACTACGTGGGCGAGTGTTAAAATGTAATTTTATCTATCGATTTATGTATCCATCTATTTACCTATCTATCTATCTGTCTGTCTGTCTATCTATCTATCTCTATATCATCTATCTATCAATCAATCAATGTATCTACTTATTTATTCTACGCACACTCTTATTTACTACAGTAACGATGAGAATACCACCTTCCCCACAACAGGAACCAGTAAAATTTATCCCCAAAGTAATTCAGTAAAAAACAGGTCTGTTTCAGAATTTGAGAAAACCAAGAAAAAAAGGGGAAAACCTTTCCTAAGTTTTAAGTCCTATTTGAAAAGAGAAAACCCCAAATCCATCATTGGCTGCACAGTCCAGTCGCCCCCCTCCCCCCCCCTCCCACTGGAGATGCCGGTGCCGACGCCTGGGTTCTGCTGCACACGTGGATTTGCTGGCTGTTTAGCTGGTGTCCATGCTTTCACGGTAGGCATCCAGCTGTGCATCCAGCTCCTCCGCCGAGAGCTGCTGTTTGGAACTGGCGCCGGTGCCTCGGCCTCTTCCCCGCTGCCAGCTGCCTCGGCGAGTCCCTCTGGGGTACCGCCACCACTGCCAAATGCTCCCGAGCCGCCTCCGCCTCCGCTCGCTCTGCTCTGCTTTGTGTGGGTCTCCGCTGTGCGTCAACCTGACGTCACGAGCTGGATGTTCATAGGGCGGCCACGCAGAGGGACCCCGTTGTATTGCCTCATGGCCTCCAGGGCGTCGCCTTCCGCTCGAAGTGCAGGAATGCCGTCCCTAAGCTTCGCCCACACCGATCGTAGTGCACGGCTGCCTCCTGAGCGTTCCGAATTCAGCGAAGACTTCCTGAACGTCGGCGCCCGACAGCCCGAAGTGCAGGTTGACAGCAGAAGTCTGCCGCCGGTCTCCAGGCCGGCTCCGCCCCCGAAGCCGCTGCCGAAGAGGTCGTGCTGCCACTTGTCGGGCAGCCGCTTCGGCCGCTGTAGGGCGCCGGCCGATTCCTGCCGCCGCCCGCGACGCCGCGGGCGAGGGCCGGCCGGTTCCGCATGGGCCCGCCGCCGCGGCCGCCCTGCCAAGCGGCCCTGCCGCGTCCCCGGCCCGCGCCGCGGCCGCCGCGCTGGCTCCGGTTCAGCTTGATGATGTCGTCCAGAGACATATCCATCTTGGAGGCCATGGCGGGCGCGCGATCGGGGTCTCGGCTCTCGAATGCAATTTGAGAAAACTTTCGGAATATCCCGTGTTCCCCTAGCCTCTCCTTCCTTTGCCAATCGTGTTTATAACTTCAGAGAAGAAGCAGAACAAAAGGAAGTTTCCGTGAAGATGACACGAGGCTTACAGAGTCGCGAAAGACACACGTTCTACGATCTCAACTCGGGGTCAAGAATGTCAAGGATTACTAGATTCCCATGAGATCGCTGTCTTCAAAGCAATCTCCCACCGCTCACGCTTCCGAATTCAGCACTCAGGGAGGTGAGGCAGGATTGGACGTGCTTGGGTCACGTGTGTGGAAAAGGAGGTTCTACCCCCAACGCTCAGAAAGATCTCTGCTGAGACTAAGCAATTTCAAAGATCCAGGAAAGCCACAAACTACAGAGAAAGACCCTCTTCAATCCTCCCGAAGGGAAGAAGCAACGAAAGTTTCCTGATGCCTCTACCCGTGTGCACAGGGAGGATGACGTTCCAGACGGATGAGTTCTGCCGGGTGCTCTGGCCTCCTAGCTCCTAGCGATCCAGGCCGCAGACTGAGGCTGCGGCGCCATGGATGACGCCTGAAGCTCCTTTCGCACCTCTGTCTCTTCCGGTATCTCCCCCTTGCAGCTTCCACCATCCAATCAGATCGGAGTCGGGATAAAATCGCCTCCTCCCATTATCCTATCATCCCCGCCACCTACTCACATCCTGCTAAACGAGATTGGAATGTAGCTTTGTTCCAGGTGACTGACTGAGGCTTGAAAGATGAAGAGGAAGATGTCATGTGGAAAGCAAGGACTTGCTCATTACATTGACTGACACCATTTTGCTAATCTTACGGAGAATTCTCCTTGTGATTTACGTATCACAAGAGCAGGCCTGTCTCTCTGTGGCAGACATTCCGTGACTCAAGTGTTGGAACCATTGTGGATTCGCTATAAACTGTGAAAAGGTTGAGAGAATATTCCTGTGTTCCTGAAGCCTCTCCTTCCTTTGCCAATCGTGTTTATAACTTCAGAGAAAGAAGACAGTAAAAAAGGAAGTTTCCGTGAAAACGAACACGAGCCTACAGAGTCATGACAAACACAGTTTCTATGATCTCTCAACTCAGGGTCAAGAAATGTCAAGGATTACTAAATTCCCGTGAAATTTCCCATGTCTTCCAATCAAATCTTCCATCGCTCACACTTATAATTTCAGCACTCGGGGAGGTGAGACAGGATTACTATGAATTTGAACTGAAGCCCGCCTGGCCTCTGGAGACCCTGTCTCAGAAAATTAGCCAAACACATCACTACGTGGGCGAGTGTTAAAATGTAATTTTATCTATCTATTTATGTATCCATCTATGGACGTATCTATCTATCTATCTGTCTATCTGTCTGTCTGTCTATCTATCTATCGATCAATCAACCAATGTATCTACTTATTTGTTCCACGCACACTCTTATTTTACTAGAGTAACGACGAGAACCCCACCTTCCCCACAACAGGAACCAGTAAAATTTATCCCCAAAGCAATTCAGTAGAAAACAGGTCTGTTTCAGAATTGGAAAACCCAAGAAAAAAAGGGGAAAACCTTTCCTAAGTTTTTAAGTCCTATTGAAAAGAGAAAACCCCAAATCCCATCATTGGCTGCACAGTCCAGCCGCCCCCTCCCCCTCCCCCTCCACCTCCCCCACTGGAGATGCCGGTGGCGACGCCTGGGTTCTGCTGCAGGCGTGGATTTGCTGGCTGTTTAGCTGGTGTCCATTCTTTCATGGTAGGCATCCAGCTGTGCATCCAGCTCCTCCGCCGAGAGCTGCTGTTTGGAATTGGCGCCGGTTCCTCGGCCTCTTCCCCGCTGCCAGCTGCCTCGGCGAGTCCCTCTGGGAGTACCACCACCACTGCCAAGTGCTCCCGAGCCGCCTCCGCCTCTGCCTCTGCTTCTGCTTTGTGTTGGTCTCCGCTGTGCGTCAACCTGTGACGTCACGAGCTGGATGTTCATAGGGCGGCCACGCAGAGGGACCCCGTTGTATTGCCTCATGGCCTCCAGGGCGTCTGCCTTCCGCTCAAAGTGCAGGAATGCCGTCCCTAAGCTTCGCCCACACCGATCGTAGTGCACGGCCGACTCCTTGAGCGTTCCGAATTCAGCGAAGACTTCCCGAACGTAGGCGCCCGACAGCCCGAAGTGCAGGTTGACAGCAGAAGTCTGCCGCCGGTCTCCAGGCCGGCTCCGCCCCCGAAGCCGCCGCCGAAGAGGTCGTGCTGCCACTTGTCGGCAGCCGCTTCGGCCCGCTGTAGGGCGCCGGCCGATTCCTGCCGCCGCCCGCGCCGCCGCGGGCGAGGGCCGGCCGGTTCCGCATGGGCCCGCCGCCGCGGCCGCCCTGCCAAGCGGCCCTGCCGCGTCCCCGGCCCGCGCCGCGGCCGCCGCGCTGGCTCCGGTTCAGCTTGATGATATCGTCCAGAGACATATCCATCTTGGAGGCCATGGCGGGCGCGAAATCGGGGTCTCGGCTCTCAAATGTGATAGGAGAAAACTTTCGGAATATCCCTGTGTTCCTCTAGCCTCTCCTTCCTTTGCCAATCGTGTTTATAACTTCAGAGAAAGAAGACAGAACAAAAGGAAGTTGCCGTGAAAATGAACACGAGGCTTACAGAGTCGCGAAAGACACACGTTCTGTGATCGCTCACCTCGGGGTCAAGAAATGTCAAGGATTAATAAATTCCCACGAAACTGCTGTCTTCCAATCAAATCTTCCACCGCTCGCGCTTCCAAATTCAGCACTCAGGGAGGCGAGGCAGGATTGGATACGTGCTTGGGTCACGTGTGTGGAAAAGGAGGTTCTACCCCCAACGCTATCGAAAGATTTCTGCTGAGCTAAGAAATTTCAAAGATCCAGGAAAGCCCAAACTACAGAGAAAGACCCTCTTCAATCTCCCCGAAGGGAAGAAGCAAAGAAAGTTTTCCTGATGCCTCTACCCGTGTGCACAGGAGGATGACGTTCCAGACCTGGATGAGTTCTGCCGGGTGCTCTGGCCTCCTAGCTCCTAGCGATCCAGGCCGCAGACTGAGGCTGCGGCGCACTGGATGACGCCTGAAGCTCCTTTCGCACCTCTGTCTTCCGGTATCTCCCCCTTGGCAACTTCCACCATCCAATCAGATCGGAGTCGGGATAAATCCGCCTCCTCCCATTATCCTATCATCCCCGCACCTACTCACCATCCTGCTAAACGAGATTGGAATGTAGCTTTGTTCCAGGTGACTGACTGAGGCTTGAAAGATGAAGAGAAGATGTCATGTGGAAAGCAAGGACTTGCTCATACATTGACTGACACCATTTTGCTAATCTTACGGAGAATTCTCCTTGTGATTTACGTATCACAAGAGCAGGGCCTGTCTCTCTGTGGCAGACATTCCGTGACTCAAGTGTTGGAACCATTGTGGATTCGCTATAAACTGTGAAAAGGTTGAGAGAATATTCCTGTGTTCCTGAAGCCTCTCCTTCCTTTGCCAATCGTGTTTATAACTTCAGAGAAAGAAGACAGTAAAAAAGGAAGTTCCGTGAAAACGAACACGAGGCCTACAGAGTCATGACAAACACAGTTTTCTATGATCTCTCAACTCAGGGTCAAGAAATGTCAAGGATTACTAATTCCCGTGAATTTCCCATGTCTTCCAATCAAATCTTCCATCGCTCAACACTTATAATTTCAGCACTCGGGGAGGTGAGACAGGATTACTATGAATTTGAACTGAAGCCCGCCTGGCCTCTGGAGACCCTGTCTCAGAAAATTAGCCAAACACATCACTACGTGGGCGAGTGTTAAAATGTAATTTTATCTATCTATTTATGTATCCATCTATGGACGTATCTATCTATCTATCTGTCTGTCTATCTGTCTGTCTGTCTATCTATCTATCGATCAATCAACCAATGTATCTACTTATTTGTTCCACGCACACTCTTATTTTACTAGAGTAACGACGAGAACCCCACCTTCCCCACAACAGGAACCAGTCAAATTTATCCCCAAAGCAATTCAGTAGAAAACAGGTCTGTTTCAGAATTGGAAAACCCAAGAAAAAAAGGGGAAAACCTTTCCTAAGTTTTTAAGTCCTATTTGAAAAGAGAAAACCCCAAATCCCATCATTGGCTGCACAGTCCAGCCGCCCCCCCTTCCCCCTCCCCCTCCCCCTCCCCCCACTGGAGATGCCGGTGGCGACGCCTGGGTTCTGCTGCAGGCGTGGATTTGCTGGCTGTTTAGCTGGTGTCCATTCTTTCATGGTAGGCATCCAGCTGTGCATCCAGCTCCTCCGCCGAGAGCTGCTGTTTGGAATTGGCGCCGGTTCCTCGGCCTCTTCCCCGCTGCCAGCTGCCTCGGCGAGTCCTCTGGAGTACCCACACCACTGCCAAGTGCTCCCGAGCCGCCTCCGCCTCTGCCTCTGCTTCTGCTTTGTGTTGGTCTCCGCTGTGCGTCAACCTGTGACGTCACGAGCTGGATGTTCATAGGGCGGCCACGCAGAGGGACCCCGTTGTATTGCCTCATGGCCTCCAGGGCGTCTGCCTTCCGCTCAAAGTGCAGGAATGCCGTCCCTAAGCTTCGCCCACACCGATCGTAGTGCACGGCCGCCTCCTTGAGCGTTCCGAATTCAGCGAAGACTTCCTGAACGTCGGCGCCCGACAGCCCGAAGTGCAGGTTTGACAGCAGAAGTCTGCCGCCGGTCTCCAGGCCGGCTCCGCCCCCGAAGCCGCCGCCGAAGAGGTCGTGCTGCCACTTGTCGGGCAGCCGCTTCGGCCCGCTGTAGGGCGCCGGCCGATTCCTGCCGCCGCCCGCGACGCCGCGGGCGAGGGCCGGCCGGTTCCGCATGGGCCCGCCGCCGCGGCCGCCCTGCCAAGCGGCCCTGCCGCGTCCCCGGCCCGCGCCGCGGCCGCCGCGCTGGCTCCGGTTCAGCTTGATGATGTCGTCCAGAGACATATCCATCTTGGAGGCCATGGCGGGCGCGCAATCGGGGTCTCGGCTCTCAAATGTAATTGGAGAAAACTTTCGGAATATCCCTGTGTTCCTCTAGCCTCTCCTTCCTTTGCCAATCGTGTTTATAACTTCAGAGAAAGAAGACAGAACAAAAGGAAGTTGCCGTGAAAATGAACACGAGGCTTACAGAGTCGCGAAAGACACACGTTCTGTGATCGCTCACCTCGGGGTCAAGAAATGTCAAGGATTAATAAATTCCCACGAAACTGCTGTCTTCCAATCAAATCTTCCACCGCTCGCGCTTCCAAATTCAGCACTCAGGGAGGCGAGGCAGGATTGGATACGTGCTTGGGTCACGTGTGTGGAAAAGGAGGTTCTACCCCCAACGCTATCGAAAGATTTCTGCTGAGCTAAGAAATTTCAAAGATCCAGGAAAGCCCAAACTACAGAGAAAGACCCTCTTCAATCTCCCCGAAGGGAAGAAGCAAAGAAAGTTTTCCTGATGCCTCTACCCGTGTGCACAGGAGGATGACGTTCCAGACCTGGATGAGTTCTGCCGGGTGCTCTGGCCTCCTAGCTCCTAGCGATCCAGGCCGCAGACTGAGGCTGCGGCGCACTGGATGACGCCTGAAGCTCCTTTCGCACCTCTGTCTTCCGGTATCTCCCCCTTGGCAACTTCCACCATCCAATCAGATCGGAGTCTGGATAAATCCGCCTCCTCCCATTATCCTATCATCCCCGCACCTACTCACCATCCTGCTAAACGAGATTGGAATGTAGCTTTGTTCCAGGTGACTGACTGAGGCTTGAAAGATGAAGAGAAGATGTCATGTGGAAAGCAAGGACTTGCTCATACATTGACTGACACCATTTTGCTAATCTTACGGAGAATTCTCCTTGTGATTTACGTATCACAAGAGCAGGCCTGTCTCTCTGTGGCAGACATTCCGTGACTCAAGTGTTGGAACCATTGTGGATTCGCTATAAACTGTGAAAAGGTTGAGAGAATATTCCTGTGTTCCTGAAGCCTCTCCTTCCTTTGCCAATCGTGTTTATAACTTCAGAGAAAGAAGACAGTAAAAAAGGAAGTTTCCGTGAAAACGAACACGAGGCCTACAGAGTCATGACAAACACAGTTTCTATGATCTCTCAACTCAGGGTCAAGAAATGTCAAGGATTACTAAATTCCCGTGAAATTTCCCATGTCTTCCAATCAAATCTTCCATCGCTCACACTTATAATTTCAGCACTCGGGGAGGTGAGACAGGATTACTATGAATTTGAACTGAAGCCCGCCTGGCCTCTGGAGACCCTGTCTCAGAAAATTAGCCAAACACATCACTACGTGGGCGAGTGTTAAAATGTAATTTTATCTATCTATTTATGTATCCATCTATGGACGTATCTATCTATCTATCTGTCTATCTGTCTGTCTGTCTATCTATCTATCGATCAATCAATCAATGTATCTACTTATTTGTTCCACGCACACTCTTATTTTACTACAGTAACGTAATGACGAGAACCCCACCTTCCCCACAACAGGAACCAGTAAAATTTATCCCCAAAGTAATTCAGTAGAAAACAGGTCTGTTTCAGAATTTGAAAACCCAAGAAAAAAAAGGGAAAACCTTTCCTAAGTTTTTAAGTCCTATTTGAAAAGAGAAAACCCCAAGTCCAGCCGCCCCCCTCCCCCCTCCCCCCTCCCCCTCCCACCTCCCCCCCCACTGGAGATGCCGGTGGCCACGCCTGGGTTCTGCTGCAGGCGTGGATTTGCTGGCTGTTTAGCTGGTGTCCATTCTTTCATGGTAGGCATCCAGCTGTGCATCCAGCTCCTCCGCCGAGAGCTGCTGTTTGGAATTGGCGCCGTTCCTCGGCCTCTTCCCCGCTGCCAGCTGCCTCGACGAGTCCCTCTGGGGAGTACCACCACCACTGCCAATGCTCCCGAGCCGCCTCCGCCTCCGCCTCTGCCTCGCTTCTGCTTTGTGTGGTCTCCGCTGTGCGTCAACCTGTGACGTCACGAGCTGGATGTTCATAGGGCGGCCACGCAGAGGGACCCCGTTGTATTGCCTCATGGCCTCCAGGGCGTCCTGCCTTCCGCTCAAAGTGCAGGAATGCCGTCCCTAAGCTTCGCCCACACCGATCGTAGTGCACGGCGCCTCCTTGAGCGTTCCGAATTCAGCGAAGACTTCCTGAACGTCGGCGCCCGACAGCCCGAAGTGCAGGTTTGACAGCAGAAGTCTGCCGCCGGTCTCCAGGCCGGCTCCGCCCCCGAAGCCGCTGCCGAAGAGGTCGTGCTGCCACTTGTCGGGCAGCCGCTTCGGCCCGCTGTAGGGCGCCGGCCGATTCCTGCCGCCGCCCGCGACGCCGCGGGCGAGGGCCGGCCGGTTCCGCATGGGCCCGCCGCCGCGGCCGCCCTGCCAAGCGGCCCTGCCGCGTCCCCGGCCCGCGCCGCGGCCGCCGCGCTGGCTCCGGTTCAGCTTGATGATGTCGTCCAGAGACATATCCATCTTGGAGGCCATGGCGGGCGCGCGATCGGGGTCTCGGCTCTCGAATGTAATTTGAGAAAACTTTCGGAATATCCCTGTGTTCCCCTAGCCTCTCCTTCCTTTGCCGATCGTGTTTATAACTTCAGAGAAAGAAGGACAGAACAAAAGGAAGTTTCCGTGAAGATGAGCACGAGGCTTACAGAGTCGCGAAAGACACACGTTCTACGACTCTCAACTCGGGGTCAAGAAATGTCAAGGATTACTAGATTCCCATGAGATCGCTGTCTTCAAAGCAAATCTCCACCGCTCACGCTTCCGAAATTCAGCACTCAGGGAGGTGAGGCAGGATTGGATACGTGCTTGGGTCACGTGTGTGGAAAAGGAGGTTCTACCCCCAACGCTCTCGAAAGATCTCTGCTGAGCTAAGAAATTTCAAAGATCCAGGAAAGCCCAAACTACAGAGAAAGACCCTCTTCGATCTCCCTGAAGGGAAGAAGCAAAGAAAGTTTTCCTGATGCCTCTACCCGTGTGCACAGGAGGATGACGTTCCAGACCTGGATGAGTTCTGCCGGGTGCTCTGGCCTCCTAGCTCCTAGCGATCCAGGCCGCAGACTGAGGCTGCGGCGCACTGGATGACGCCTGAAGCTCCTTTCGCACCTCTGTCTTCCGGTATCTCCCCCTTGGCAACTTCCACCATCCAATCAGATCGGAGTCTGGATAAATCCGCCTCCTCCCATTATCCTATCATCCCCACACCTGATTGACCGCACCTACTCACCATCCTGCTAAACGAGATTGGAATGTAGCTTTGTTCCAGGTGACTGACTGAGGCTTGAAAGATGAAGAGAAGATGTCCTGTGGAAAGCAAGGACTTGCTCATACATTGACTGACACCATTTTGCTAATCTTACGGAGAATTCTCCTTGTGATTTACGTATCACAAGAGCAGGCCCGTCTCTCTGTGGCAGACATTCCGTGACTCAAGTGTTGGAACCATTGTGGATTCGCTATAAACTGTGAAAAGGTTGAGGGACTATGCCTGTGTTCCTGAAGCCTCTCCTTCCTTTGCCAATCGTGTTTATAACTTCAGAGAAAGAGGACAGTAAAAAAGGAAGTTTCCGTGAAAATGAACGTGAGGCTTACAGAGTCAAGACGAACATAGTTTCTATGATCCCTCAACTCGGGGTCAAGAGAGGTCAAGGATTAAAAAATTCCCATGAGATTGCTGTTTTCCAATCAAATCTTCCATCGCTCACACGTATAATTTCAGCACTCGGGGAGGTGAGCCAGGATTACTATGAATTTGAACTGAAGCCAGCCTGGCCTCTGGAGACCCTGTCTCAGAAAATTAGCCAAACACATCACTACGTGGGCGAGTGTTAAAATGTAATTTTATCTATCGATTTATGTATCCATCTATTTACCTATCTATCTATCTATCTGTCTGTCTGTCTGTCTGTCTGTCTATCATCAATCAATGTATCTACTTATTTATTCTACGCACACTCTTATTTTACTACAGTAACGATGAGAATACCACCTTCCCCACAACAGGAACCAGTAAAATTTATCCCCAAAGTAATTCAGTAGAAAACAGGTCTGTTTCAGAATTTGAAAACCGAAGAAAAAAAGGGGAAAACCTTTCCTGAGTTTTTAAGTCCTATTTGAAAAGAGAAAACCCCAAATCCCATCATTGGCTGCACAGTCCAGTCGCCCCCCCTCCCCCCCCCCCCCCCCCCCCCCCACTGGAGATGCCGGTGCCGACGCCTGGGTTCTGCTGCACACGTGGATTTGCTGGCTGTTTAGCTGGTGTCCATGCTTTCACGGTAGGCATCCAGCTGTGCATCCAGCTCCTCCGCCGAGAGCTGCTGTTTGGAACTGGCGCAGTTGCCTCGGCCTCTTCCCCGCTGCCAGCTGCCTCGGCGAGTCCCTCTGGGAGTACCACCACCACTGCCAAATGCTCCCGAGCCGCCTCCGCCTCCGCCTCTGCCTCCGCTTCTGCTTTGTGTTGGTCTCCGCTGTGCGTCAACCTGTGACGTCACGAGCTGGATGTTCATAGGGCGGCCACGCAGAGGGACCCCGTTGTATTGCCTCATGGCCTCCAGGGCGTCTGCCTTCCGCTCAAAGTGCAGGAATGCCGTCCCTAAGCTTCGCCCACACCGATCGTAGTGCACGGCCGCCTCCTTGAGCGTTCCGAATTCAGCGAAGACTTCCCGAACGTCGGCGCCCGACAGCCCGAAGTGCAGGTTTGACAGCAGAAGTCTGCCGCCGGTCTCCAGGCCGGCTCCGCCCCCGAAGCCGCCGCCGAAGAGGTCGTGCTGCCACTTGTCGGGCAGCCGCTTCGGCCCGCTGTAGGGCGCCGGCCGATTCCTGCCGCCGCCCGCGCCGCCGCGGGCGAGGGCCGGCCGGTTCCGCATGGGCCCGCCGCCGCGGCCGCCCTGCCAAGCGGCCCTGCCGCGTCCCCGGCCCGCGCCGCGGCCGCCGCGCTGGCTCCGGTTCAGCTTGATGATGTCGTCCAGAGACATATCCATCTTGGAGGCCATGGCGGCCGCGCGATCGGGGTCTCGGCTCTCGAATGCAATTGAGAAAACTTTCGGAATATCCCTGTGTTCCCCTAGCCTCTCCTTCCTTTGCCGATCGTCTTTATAACTTCAGAGAAAGAAGGCAGAGCCAAAGGAAGTTTCCGTGAAGATGAGCACGAGGCTTACAGAGTGGCGAAAGACACACGTTCTACGAACTCTCAACTCGGGGTCAAGAAATGTCAAGGATTACTAGATTACCATGAGATCGCTGTCTTCAAAGCAAATCTCCCACCGCTCACGCTTCCGAATTCAGCACTCAGGGAGGTGAGGCAGGATTGGATACGTGCTTGGGTCATGTGTGTGGAAAAGGAGGTTCTACCCCCAATGCTCTAGAAAGATCCCTGCTGAGCTAAGAAATTTCAAAGATCCAGGAAAGCCCAAACTACAGAGAAAGACCCTCTTCGATCGCCCTGAAGGGAAGAAAGCAAAGAAAGTTTTCCCGATGCCTCTACCCGTGTGCACAGGAGGACGACTTTCCAGACCTGGATGAGTTCTGCCGGGTGCTCTGGCCTCCTAGCTCCTAGCGATCCAGGCCGCAGTCTGAGGCTGCACTGCACTGGATGGCGCCTGAAGCTTCTCTCACACCTCTGTCTTCCGGTCTCTCCCCCTTGGCAACTTCCACTCTCCAATCAGATCGGAGTCTGGATAAATCCTCCTCCTCCCATTATCCTATCATCCCCGCACCTGATTGACCGCGCCTACTCACCCTCCTGCTCAACGAGATTGGAATGTAGCTTTGTTCAAGGTGACTGACTGAGGCTTGAAAGATGAAGAGAAGATGTCATGTGGAAAGCAAGGACTTGCTCACACATTGACTGACACCATTTTGCTCATCTTATGGAGCACTCTCCTTGTGATTTACGTGTCACAAGAGCGGGCCTGCCTCTCTGTGGTAGACATTCCGTGACTCAAGTGTTGGCAACAATTGTGGATTCGGTATAAACTGTGAAAAGGTTGAGGGACTATGCCTGTGTTCCTGAAGCCTCTCCTTCCTTTGCCAATCGTGTTTATAACTTCAGAGAAAGAGGACAGTAAAAAAGGAAGTTTCCGTGAAAATGAACGTGAGGCTTACAGAGTCAAGACGAACATAGTTTCTATGATCCCTCAACTCGGGGTCAAGAGAGGTCAAGGATTAAAAAATTCCATGAGATTGCTGTTTTCCAATCAAATCTTCCATCGCTCACACGTATAAATTTCAGCACTCGGGGAGGTGAGCCAGGATTACTATGAATTTGAACTGAAGCCAGCCTGGCCTCTGGAGACCCTGTCTCAGAAATAGCCAAACACATCACTACGTGGGCGAGTGTTAAAATGTAATTTTATCTATCGATTTATGTATCCATCTATTTACCTATCTATCTATCTATCTGTCTGTCTGTCTGTCTGTCTGTCTATCATCAATCAATGTATCTACTTATTTATTCTACGCACACTCTTATTTTACTACAGTAACGATGAGAATACCACCTTCCCCACAACAGGAACCAGTAAAATTTATCCCCAAAGTAATTCAGTAGAAAAACAGGTCTGTTTCAGAATTTGAAAACGAAGAAAAAAAGGGGAAAACCTTTCCTGAGTTTTTAAGTCCTATTTGAAAAGAGAAAACGCCAAATCCCATCATTGCCTGCCACAGTCCAGTCGCCCCCCATCCCCCCCCCTCCCCACCCCCCACTGGAGATGCAGGTGCCGACGCCTGGGTTCTGCCTGCACACGTGGATTTGCTGGCTGTTTAGCTGGTGTCCATGCTTTCACGGTAGGCATCCAGCTGTGCATCCAGCTCCTCCGCCGAGAGCTGCTGTTTGGAACTGGCGCAGTTGCCTCCGCCTCTTCCCCGCTGCCAGCTGCCTCGGCGAGTCCCTCTGGGGGTACCGCCACCACTGCCAAATGCTCCCGAGCCGCCTCCGCCTCCGCCCCTGCCTCTGCTTCTGCTTTGTGTGGGTCTCTGCTGTGCGTCAAACTGTGACGTCACGAGCTGGATGTTCATAGGGCGGCCACGCAGAGGGACCCCGTTGTATTGCCTCATGGCCTCCAGGGCGTCTGCCTTCCGCTCGAAGTGCAGGAATGCCGTCCCTAAGCTTCGCCCACACCGATCGTAGTGCACGGCCGCCTCCTTGAGCGTTCCGAATTCAGCGAAGACTTCCTGAACGTCGGCGCCCGACAGCCCGAAGTGCAGGTTTGACAGCAGAAGTCTGCCGCCGGTCTCCAGGCCGGCTCCGCCCCCGAAGCCGCTGCCGAAGAGGTCGTGCTGCCACTTGTCGGGCAGCCGCTTCGGCCCGCTGTAGGGCGCCGGCCGATTCCTGCCGCCGCCCGCGACGCCGCGGGCGAGGGCCGGCCGGTTCCGCATGGGCCCGCCGCCGCGGCCGCCCTGCCAAGCGGCCCTGCCGCGTCCCCGGCCCGCGCCGCGGCCGCCGCGCTGGCTCCGGTTCAGCTTGATGATGTCGTCCAGAGACATATCCATCTTGGAGGCCATGGCGGGCGCGCGATCGGGGTCTCGGCTCTCGAATGCAATTTGAGAAAACTTTCGGAATATCCCTGTGTTCCCCTAGCCTCTCCTTCCTTTGCCGATCGTGTTTATAACTTCAGAGAAAGAAGGCAGAACAAAAGGAAGTTTCCGTGAAGATGAGCACGAGGCTTACAGAGTCGCGAAAGACACACGTTCTACGACCTCTCAACTCGGGGTCAAGAAATGTCAAGGATTACTAGATTCCCATGAGATCGCTGTCTTCAAAGCAAATCTCCCACCGCTCACGCTTCCGAATTCAGCACTCAGGGAGGTGAGGCAGGATTGGATACGTGCTTGGGTCACGTGTGTGGAAAAGGAGGTTCTACCCCCAACGCTCTGGAAAGATCTCTGCTGAGCTAAGAAATTTCAAAGATCCAGGAAAGCCCAAACTACAGAGAAAGACCCTCTTCGATCTCCCTGAAGGGAAGAAAGCAAAGAAAGTTTTCCCGATGCCTCTACCCGTGTGCACAGGAGGACGACTTTTCAGACCTGGATGAGTTCTGCCGTGTGCTCTGGCCTCCTAGCTCCTAGCGATCCAGGCCGCAGTCTGAGGCTGCACTGCACTGGATGGCGCCTGAAGCTTCTCTCACACCTCTGTCTTCCGGTCTCTCCCCCTTGGCAACTTCCACTCTCCAATCAGATCGGAGTCTGGATAAATCCGCCTCCTCCCATTATCCTATCATCCCCGCACCTGATTGACCGCGCCTACTCACCCTCCTGCTCAACGAGATTGGAATGTAGCTTTGTTCAAGGTGACTGACTGAGGCTTGAAAGATGAAGAGAAGATGTCATGTGGAAAGCAAGGACTTGCTCACACATTGACTGACACCATTTTGCTCATCTTATGGAGCACTCTCCTTGTGATTTACGTGTCACAAGAGCGGGCCTGCCTCTCTGTGGTAGACATTCCGTGACTCAAGTGTTGGCACCATTGTGGATTCGGTATAAACTGTGAAAAGGTTGAGGGACTATGCCTGTGTTCCTGAAGCCTCTCCTTCCTTTGCCAATCGTGTTTATAACTTCAGAGAAAGAGGACAGTAAAAAAGGAAGTTTCCGTGAAAATGAACGTGAGGCTTACAGAGTCATGACGAACACAGTTTCTATGATCCCTCAACTCGGGGTCAAGAGAGGTCAAGGATTAAAAAATTCCCATGAGATTGCTGTCTTTAGATCAAATCTTCCATCGCTCACACGAATAATTTCAGCACTCGGGGAGGTGAGCCAGGATTACTATGAATTTGAACTGAAGCCAGCCTGGCCTCTGGAGACCCTGTCTCAGAAAATTAGCCAAACACATCACTACGTGGGCGAGTGTTAAAATGTAATTTTATCTATCGATTTATGTATCCATCTATTTACCTATCTATCTATCTATCTGTCTGTCTCTCTGTCTATCTATCTATCTATCTATCTATCAATCAATCAATCAATCAATGTATCTACTTATTTATTCTATGCACACTCTTATTTTACTACAGTAACGATGAGAATACCACCTTCCCCACAACAGGAACCAGTAAAATTTATCCCCAATGTAATTCAGTAGAAAACAGGTCTGTTTCAGAATTTGAAAACCGAAGAAAAAAAGGGGAAAACCTTTCCTAAGTTTTTAAGTCCTATTTGAAAAGAGAAAACCCCAAACCCATCATTGGCTGCACAGTCCAGTCGCCCCCCCCCTGCCCCCTCCCCACCCACTGGAGATGACGGTGCCTGGGTTCTGTTGCACACGTGGATTTGCTGGCTGTTTAGCTGGTGTCCATGCTTTCACGGTAGGCATCCAGCTGTGCATCCACCTCCTCCGCCGAGAGCTGCTGTTTGGAATTGGCGCCGGTGCCTCGGCCTCTTCCCCGCCATGCCAGCTGCCTCGGCGAGTCCCTCTGGGAGAACCGCCACCACTGCCAAATGCTCCCGAGCCGCTCGCTCCTCTGCTTCCGCTTTGTGTGGGTCTCCGCTGTGCGTCGATCTGTGACGTCACGAGCTGGATGTTCATAGGGCGGCCACGCAGAGGGACCCCGTTGTATTGCCTCATGGCCTCCAGGGCGTCTGCCTTCCGCTCAAAGTGCAGGAATGCCGTCCCTAACCTTCGCCCACACCGATCGTAGTGCACGGCTGCATCCCTGAGCGTTCCGAATTCAGCGAAGACTTCCTGAACGTCGGCGCCCGACAGCCCGAAGTGCAGGTTGGACAGCAGAAGTCTGCCGCCGGTCTCCAGGCCGTCTCCGCCCCCGAAGCCGCTGCCGAAGAGGTCGTGCTGCCACTTGTCGGGCAGCCGCTTCGGCCCGCTGTAGGGCGCCGGCCGATTCCTGCCGCCGCCTGCGACGCCGCGGGCGAGGGCCGGCCGGTTCCGCATGGGCCCGCCGCCGCGGCCGCCCTGCCAAGCGTCCCTGCCGCGTCCCCGGCCCGCGCCGCGGCCGCCCTGCTGGCTCCGGTTCAGCTTGATGATGTCGTCCAGAGACATATCCATCTTGGAGGCCATGGCGGGCGCGCGATCGGGGTCTCGGCTCTCAAACGTAATTTTGAGAAAACTTTCCGAATATCCCCCGTGTTCCCCTAGCCTCTCCTTCCTTTGCCAATCGTGTTTATAACTTCAGAGAAAGAAGACACAACAGAAGGAAGTTTCCGTGAAGATGAACACGAGGCTGACAGAGTCGCGAAAGACACACGTTCTACGATCTCTCAACTCGGGGTCAAGAAATGTCAAGGATTAATAGATTCCCACGAGATCGCTGTCTTCCAAGCAAATCTTCCACCGCTCACGCTTCCGAATTCAGCACTCAGGGAGGTGAGGCAGGATTGGATACGTGCTTGGGTCACGTGTGTGGAAAAGGAGGTCCTACCCCCAACGCTCCAGAAAGATCTCTGCTGAGCTAAGAAATTTCAAAGAGCCAGGAAAGCCAAACTACAGAGAAAGACCCTCTTCGATCTATCTCCCTGAAGGGAAGAAGCAAAGAAAGTTTTCCTGATGCCTCTACCCGTGTGCACAGGAGGACGACTTTCCAGTACCTGGATGAGTTTCTGCCGGGTGCTCTGGCCTCCAAGCTCCTAGCGATCCAGGCCGCAGTCTGAGGCTGAACTCACTGGATGGCGACTGAAGGCTTCTCTCACACCTCTGTCTTCCGGTGTCTCCCCCTTGGCAACTTCCACTCTCCAATCAGATCGGAGTCTGGATCAATCCGCCTCCTCCCATTATCCTATCATCCCCACTGCCTGATTGACGCACCTACTCACCATCCTGCTAAACGAGATTGGAATGTAGCTTTGTTCCGGGTGACTGACTGAGGCTTGAAAGATGAAGAGAAGATGTCATGTGGAAAGCAAGGACTTGCTCACACATTGACTGACACCATTTTCTAATCTTATGGCAGAACTCTCCTTGTGATTTACATGTCACAAGAGCGGGCCTGCCTCTCTGTGGTAGATATTCCGTGACTCAAGTGTTGGAACCATTGTGGATTCGGTATAAACTGTGAAAAGGTTGAGAGACTATTCCTGTGTTCCTGAAGCCTCTCCTTCCTTTGCCAACCGTGTTTATAACTTCAGAGAAAGAGAGACAGTAAAAAAGGAAGTTAGTCCATGAAAATGAACGTGAGGCTTACAAATAGGTCATTACGACACGTAGTGTTCTCTGATCCCTCAACTCCGGGTCAAGAGAGGTCAAGGATTAAAAAAGTTCCCCATGAATTGCTTTCTTTAGATTCAAATCTTCCCATCGCCTCAGCACGAATAATGTTTCAGCACGCGGGAGGTGAGCCAGGATTAATATGAATTGAAACTGGAAGCCAGCCGGCCTCCTGGGACACTGTCTGCAGAAAATTAAGCCAAACACATCACTACGTTGGCGATTGTTAAAATGTAATTTGATCTATCGATTGATGTATCCAACTATTTACCTATCTATCGATCTATCTGGCTGTCCTCTCTGTCTATCTATCTATCTATCTATCTATCTATCAATTCAATCAATCAATCATGTATCTACTTATTTAATTCTATGGAGGCACACTCTTATTTTACTACAGTAACGAATAGAATACCACCTTCCCCACAACAGGAACCAGTAAAATTTATCCCCAAGTAATTCGTAAAAACGGGTCTGTTTCAGAATTTGAGAACCCAAGAAAAAAGGGGAAAACCTTTCCTAAGTTTTAAGTCCTATTTGAAAAGAGAAAACCCCAAATCCCATTGGCTGCACAGTCCAGCCCCCCCCCCCCCCCCCCACTGGAGATGCCGGTGCCTGGGTTCTGCTGCACACGTGGATTTGCTGGCTGTTTAGCTGGTGTCCATGCTTTCACGGTAGGCATCCAGCTGTGCATCCAGCTCCTCCGCCGAGAGCTGCTGTTTGGAATTGGCGCCGGTGCCTCGGCCTCTTCCCCGCCGCTGCCAGCTGCCTCGGCGAGTCCCTCTGGGAGCACCGCCACCACTGCCAAATGCTCCCGAGCCGCCTCTGCTTCCGCTTTGTGTGGGTCTCCGCTGTGCGTCGATCTGTGACGTCACGAGCTGGATGTTCATAGGGCGGCCACGCAGAGGGACCCCGTTGTATTGCCTCATGGCCTCCAGGGCGTCTGCCTTCCGCTCAAAGTGCAGGAATGCCGTCCCTAAGCTTCGCCCACACCGATCGTAGTGCACGGCTGCCTCCCTGAGCGTTCCGAATTCAGCGAAGACTTCCTGAACGTCGGCGCCCGACAGCCCGAAGTGCAGGTTGGACAGCAGAAGTCTGCCGCCGGTCTCCAGGCCGGCTCCGCCCCCGAAGCCGCTGCCGAAGAGGTCGTGCTGCCACTTGTCGGGCAGCCGCTTCGGCCCGCTGTAGGGCGCCGGCCGATTCCTGACGCCGCGGGCGAGGGCCGGCCGGTTCCGCATGGGCCCGCCGCCGCGGCCGCCCTGCCAAGCGGCCCTGCCGCGTCCCTGGCCCGCTCCGCGGCCGCCGTGCTGGCTCCGGTTCAGCTTGATGATGTCGTCCAGAGACATATCCATCTTGGAGGCCATGGCGGGCGCGCGATCGGGGTCTCGGCTCTCAAGTAATTTGAGAAACTTTCGGAATATCCCCGTGTTCCCCTAGCCTCTCCTTCCTTGCCAATCGTGTTTATAACTTCAGAGGAAGAAGACAAACAAAGGAAGTTTCCGTGAAGAACACGAGGCTTACAGAGTCGCGAAAGACACACGTTCTACGATCCTCTCAACTCGGGGTCAAGAAATGTCAAGGATTAATAGATTCCCACGAGATCGCTGTCTTCAAGCAAACTTCCACCGCTCACGCTTCCGAATTCAGCACTCAGGGAGGTGAGGCAGGATTGGATACGTGCTTGGGTCACGTGTGTGGAAAAGGAGGTTCTACCCCCAACGCTCCAGAAAGATCTCTGCTGAGCTAAGAATTTCAAAGATCCAGGAAAGCCCAAACACAGAGAAAGACCCTCTTCGATCTATCTCCCTGAAGGGAAGAAGCAAAGAAAGTTTTCCTGATGCCTCTACCCGTGTGCACAGGAGGACGACTTTCCAGTACCTGGATGAGTTCTGCCGGGTGCTCTGGCCTCCTAGCTCCTAGCGATCCAGGCCGCAGTCTGAGGCTGCACTGCACTGGATGGCGCCTGAAGCTTCTCTCACACCTCTGTCTTCCGGTGTCTCCCCCTTGGCAACTTCCACTCTCCAATCAGATCGGAGTCTGGATAAATCCGCCTCCTCCCATTATCCTATCATCCCCACGCCTGATTGACCGCACCTACTCACCATCCTGCTAAACGAGATTGGAATGTAGCTTTGTTCCAGGTGACTGACTGAGGCTTGAAAGATGAAGAGAAGATGTCATGTGGAAAGCAAGGACTTGCTCACACATTGACTGACACCATTTTGCTAATCTTATGGAGAACTCTCCTTGTGATTTACGTGTCACAAGAGGGCCTGCCTCTCTGTGGTAGACATTCCGTGACTCAAGTGTTGGAACCATTGTGGATTCGGTATAAACTGTGAAAAGGTTGAGAGACTATTCCTGTGTTCCTGAAGCCTCTCCTTCCTTTGCCAATCGTGTTTATAACTTCAGAGAAAGAGGACAGTAAAAAAGGAGTTTCCGTGAAAATGAACATGAGGCTTACAGAGTCATGACGAACACGTTTCTATGATCCCTCACTCGGGGTCAAGAAAGGTCAAGGATTAAAAAATTCCCATGAAATCGCTGTCTTCCAATCAAATCTGCCATCGCTCACACGTATAATTTCAGCACTCGGGGAGGTGAGCCAGGATTACTATGAATTGAACCGAAGCCAGCCTGGCCTCTGGAGACCCTGTCTCAGAAAATTAGCCAAACACATCACTACGTGGGCGAGTGTTAAAATGTAACTTTATTTATTTATCTATTTACGTATCTATCGATTTATGTATCCATCTATTTACTATCTATCTATCTATCATCTATCAATCAATCAATCTACTCATTTATTCTACGCACGCTCTATTTCACTACAGTAACGATGAGAATACCACCTTCCCCACAAGGAACCAGTAAAATTTATCCCCAAGTAATTCGGCACAAACCAAAACGGGTCTGTTTCAGAATTTGAGAACCCAAGAAAAAAGGGGAAAACCTTTCCTAAGTTTTGAAGTCCTATTTGAAAAGAGAAAACCCCAAATCCCGTCATTGGCTGCACAGTCCAGCCGCCCCCCCTCCCACTGGAGATGCCGGGGCGACCGACGCCTGGGTTCTGCTGCACACGTGGATTTGCTGGCTGTTTAGCTGGTGTCCATGCTTTCACGGTAGGCATCCAGCTGTGCATCCAGCTCCTCCGCCGAGAGCTGCTGTTTGGAATTGGCGCCGGTGCCTCGGCCTCTTCCCCGCCGCTGCCAGCTGCCTCGGCGAGTCCCTCTGGGAGCACCGCCACCACTGCCAAATGCTCCCGAGCCGCCTCTGCTTCCCCTTTGTGTGGGTCTCCGCTGTGCGTCGATCTGTGACGTCACGAGCTGGATGTTCATAGGGCGGCCACGCAGAGGGACCCCGTTGTATTGCCTCATGGCCTCCAGGGCGTCTGCCTTCCGCTCAAAGTGCATGAACTGCCGTCCCTAAGCTTCGCCCACACCGATCGTAGTGCACGGCGTCCCTGAGCGTTCCGAATTCAGCAAGACTTCCCGAACGTGGCGCCCGACAGCCGAAGTGCAGGTTGGACAGCAGGTCTGCCGCCGGTCTCCAGGCCGGCTCCGCCCCCGAAGCCGCGCGCGAAGAGGTCGTGCTGCCACTTGTCGGGCAGCCGCTTCGGCCCGCTGTAGTGCGCCGGATCTCCTGCGCCGCCCGCGCGCCGGCGCGAGGGCGGCCGTTCCGCATGGGCCCGCCCGCCGCCCGGCCGCCCTGCACGCGGCCTGCCGGTCCGCCCCCGCCGCGGCGCGCGCTGGCTCCGGTTCAGCTTGTGATGTCGTCCAGCGATATCCATCTTGGAGGCCATGGCGGGCGCGAATCGGGGGGTCTCGGCTCTCAACTTAATTTGAGACAACTTTCGGAATATCCCGTGTTCCCTAGCCTCTCCTTCCTTTGCCACTCGTGTTATAACTTCAGGAAGCAGACAGAACAAGGAAGTTCCGTGAAGATGAACACGAGCTTCAGAGTCGCAACAGGCTCCAGTGCTGTCGCGAACTCCGAGCCACCGGTCTGTCGACATGTCCCCGAGAACTTTCCAAAAAGCTACTCTGTCCCAGTCCAGCTCGGCCTGGGTCTTCTTGAATCCTCGCCGATCGTCGGCTGCCACTGTTCTCTATGGCTTCAGGAGCCGCAGGGTGTCTCTCGCGAGACCAGCACCCTTGCGTGGGAAGCGAGGCCATGTTCACTCAGGTCTCTCGCTCAGGCAGAGGCCCCAACAGCAGCTGGCCTTTCACACAGCGCAGTCTCACGCACTCACGCACTGGCACCGGGTGGCACTTGCTAGGCTCGCTTGCTGGGCGGACCTCAAGGAAAAACAAGGCTGAGTGCAGCACTGCACTCGCGATTCCGACTGTCCCGCAGTCTCTCCCGCGTGCTCTTGCTCAGAGAAAGGGGCCTTGGGATTCAGCAGTCTTGAAGCCTGGGCTCTCGGGACAGGGGACGCCGCATGTGCCTCTCTCGGGGGTCTTCCTGCAAGTGCCTGTGGGCGGAGCCCTCACTCCCTTGGCGGAAGCCCCTGCAGGCCCCACCCTGCGGGATTCCCCAGCTCCGTGGTGAGTTAGGGGCAGGGCACACCTGAACACGCACTCAGTGCTCGGTCAGTTCTTTTCTCTTCTCTTCTGCCTGCAGATCCCAGAACACGACAGGCTCACTCGGACACAGTGTCTACTCACATCCTAGGTCAGTGGAGGATGTGAGATACAAAACGAAAAATAAAATAAGAGAAAATAAAAATAAAGAAGTCCAGGAGCTAGTTGACATCTGAACTTCTGGGGTGCCTTGACCACACAGGTTGGCAAGTTGCAATGGAAGGCTGAGACCTCGCCCACTCTGGTCGTCTGGACATGTTGTTCCGAATCAAAGAATTTTCCTGACCTTTCCTAAAGTGATTTGCATGGCGTACATTTGTGTATTTTGCGTATGATTATCTTTTACACAGTAGGTGTGTAAGTTAGTAACGTGATGCTTTTGGAAAACCTTTTTCTTTACATGTTATTATTTCTTTGGCATGCCACTCTGGAGCTCTGAGGGTGCCTCTGGAATCGCCTGCAGGATTGCTCTACCTCCTTTTTGGCTTTTCTCTGATGTTTCTCGAGCTTGCCTTCCAGGAAGGTTGCTGCCATTTCAACAAGCATTTGAAGAATATTCTGGCACCCGATCTCAGGTCCTTCTGCTTGGGAGGCAGACACTTACCTGAGCCATCTGACCCTTCCCCTAATTTTTTCTAGGAGAATTTTACAAGGACTGCATTCCTTATTGCTACACTCCAAACCACACACACACACACACACACACACCACACCCCACGTGTCACACACGCAAGCACAGGCATACTACCTAGGAGGGGAGGAGGGAGAGGAGGGAGAGAGAGAGAGGAGAGAGAGAGAAGAGAGAGAGGAGAGAGAGGAGAGAGAGAAAGAGAGCTATTTTTTGACCTGTTGAGAGCTACCATTTCCAGTACAGGACTTGATAAGAGACAGAATAACTCCTCTGCCTCTGCCCATTGGAAGCAATGCATCGGTTCGTTTCCTCTATGTGAACTGATGAAGCCCCCAGCCTTTCTCCAACTGGACTATTTTCATCTAGACTTTGAAAATACAATTGAAACATGCTTTCAAGGTTTCTTTTTTGGGAATCACTTCCTTCTTCCCCCTTGAAAACCGATTTCTTAAATATCTGTTGGACTGCTTGATAACAGTTCTGTGTAGACCCGACTTCAATTTTTCGAGTACTGAATTGCGATGGATTTCCAAGCAATTTCCCCTCTTTCTGAGTCGAAAGAATGATAGGAGGGGAGGGAGAGTTGGCAACATCTTCCACCTGTAGGAATTTCTTACTTTTCCTCTCTATGGATTCTGTAGATCCAGAGGATTGCTGTATTTGCAGTGGAGAGAGTAATTTACTCACCTCCTTTTCCCTTCCTAGTGTAGAAACAATATTATTCCCATTTTGAACTTTGGTCACTGTACAGCTTGTGAGGCAGACACTCGACTTAAACCGCCTCATGGAAGGAGGAAGAGGGTTGTGAGACGATGCACTCCACTTCTTTTTCTTTGGAATTGTCAAGTGTCGGGGATTTGATCTCTAAGAGATCTCTGTCTTAGGGTTCCGCACAGGGCAGTTATCACTCATCTTTCTGCCGGTGCACACAGTCCAAGATGTCCTGTTCCTTCCCTGGGCGAGTTTCCTAGGAGCGAGCTCATTTTTGGAGTGTTTGAAGGCTTTCGGCTGAAACCGTCCCCCTGGTGCTGGGAGGTAACAGGATATCCGCACCGTGTGGGTGACTCCGAAGTGATGAGGGTTCCAGACTTTGCCAGCGGCAGCACGAGGAGGCACGAGAGGGGACTGCCTTTTCCCAGGAAGCCCTGGATTGGTTGGGGGAGCAGCGCGCCGCAGCGGGGGCCGCTTGGCATCCGCCAGGGCCTCTGCGGGAGGGAGGCTCAGTGCTGCAGAGAGGTCTGTCGATCAGGTCGGTGGTGAGTGAGTGAGTGAGTGAGTGGTGAGTAGTGAGTGGTGAGTGAGCAGGGCGACCTTCGGTCCGGGCTGCAGGCGGGCGGATCAGCAGGCGGCGGCTTTCCCAGGAGACCGCGCAGAGCGTGGCATTTCTTCTTGGGAACCGAAGAGGCGGCGGCGGCTGCGCGGTAGTAGAGCGGGCGCAATTGGACTGACGGGTCGCCAGGGGCTCAAGTCTGTCCCCGGGAATTGAGAGCCCCTGTGTGGAATGCTGGCGCGGCGCGCGCAGCGTCCTTAGCAACGGGCTGAGGTTCGGGGAGCGCCTGAGTGAGTGAGCACCTAGTGCCTTTCTTTGCCAGGGGGCGGGGAAGGGGTGGGGACCGTGGAGTTCGGGTTGTTCTCCCCGCACCTTGCGCAGCAGAGATCCAGAGCAGGCCCGCGGACCGCCTCAGCAGGCTGGAGTGGGGGGCTCGGGAGAAGGATGAGTCTGCCCCGAACTCCCACAAGCAGCTGATGGCAGAGAGGTGGCTTTGGGCTGGGCCCAGGAAAGCGCGGGAGAAACCCTTGGATTCTGCGGGACTCAATTGTCCCTGTCGCAGCCCCGCGAGGCTTGGGACCTGGTTTGTGTGTGTGGAGGGAGAGAGGCGGAAGAAGTCGACTTGGAGGCTCCACCTGAGCAGAAAGTCATTGAGCACGGAGGAGAGCCAGGGACAGAGAGCAGAGCGGTACGGCTCCTTGTTCCTTGGCGCTCCCAAGTATGTCTGGATGCATCCATGCCGTCACCTGGCGTCCTTGGGATCCAGTGAGTCCTGGTTCTTCAGGGTTCTGATTTTCGCACACATTTGGGAAGCACGGTTCCCTTTGGCCAGCTCGCCGCTTCCTCCCTGAGAAGAGCTGGCCTGGGTTTGCATGGATGACTGGGAAGGAGAAGGGGCTCAGAACCAGTCCGGTCGAGGATTCCCCGGAGGAAGAGAGGCGGGCCCCCTCTGTTCAGCTGGGCTGTGGAGCCCGAAGAGTCGCTTCCCGGGTCCTCTTGCAGGGGCCATCGATTTTCTGCGGGGAGCCAGAGGGCTGAGGCAGAAGGCCCCTGCGGGGAAGGAGGGACCGAGCTTCTCCTTCCCCCAGGACCCTTGCCTGCAGAGGAGGGCCCCTCCTCCCGCGCAGGTGGGGCTCCGCAGGTGAGGAAGCGGCCTGCCCAGGGCGGCCCACACCTTTCCCTTGCCCATGGCGGCCTGCGCGTCTCTGTAGGAAAGCAATATTCGGGCGACAGGCTCTTGAGCCAGCGGTCCAGGCTCAGCCTGTAGCGCGCGCGCAGCTCCTCCGCCTGCCTCTCGTGAAGCTGCTTCAGGCTCCGCGGGAGTCGCTGCCAGCGTCTGCCGATCTCCACCCTGCGCTCCCTCGGGGGCAGATGCCTCAGCTCCTCGCTGGCCCAGCAATCTCGGTGAAACTTGTGGTATCCATTCATGGGGGGTTTCTCGGGTTCTCCCCGCAGCCGCAGCGTTCCCCCGTGGAGCTGGAGGGGTGTCCCGGAGAGGCTGGTCGGTGCGGGGGCCTGGAGGGCTGTCACCTTTCCCGGGGGCGGCTCCTGGGAGCCTTGGGCTGGGCGACGCGCGGGCACCAGGGATGTCTTGGAATGCCGGGCCGGGTCAGGGTGGTCTTCCTTGAATCGAGCCAGTTTCTCCTCGTAGAGCTCTTTCTCCTCGTGGAAGGCGCGCACGTACTGCTGCCTCACGTGCTCCGGGAGCTGCTTGTACTTCTCGCTCAGCAGTCTGCTGAGCTGCGGGTTGTTGAGGTCAGGGTACAGCCGAGAGTACTGGGCCCTCTGCTCCCTGTAGAAGCGCAGGTAGGCGGTCAGGGGCCTTTTGGGGAAGTCGGGGTGCTTCTTGGGCGCCTGAGCCTTGGGGAGGCGTTGCGCGCGGCGCTTGGCTTCCCGCACCAGCGCCGACAGGGTGCGCGACTTCCTCAGCTTGTGCGAAATCTCCAGCCACCTCAGTCTGCACATGTCCCCCGAGAACTTTCCAAAAGCTACTCTGTCCCAGTCCAGCTCGGCCTGGGTCTTCTTGAATCCTCGCCGATCGTCGACTGCCACATTGTTCTCTATGGCTTCCAGGAGCCGCAGGGTGTCTCTCGGAGACCAGCACCCTTGCGTGGGAAGCGAGGCCATGTCCACTCAGGTCTCTCGCTCAGGCAGAGGCCCCAACAGCAGCTGGCCTCTTCACACACGCAGTCTCACGCACTCACGCACCTGGCACCGGGTGGGCACTTGCTAGGCTCGCTTGCTGGGGCGGACCTCAAGGAAGAAACACAAGGCTGAGTGCACGCACTGCACTCGCGATTCCGACTGTCCCGCAGTCTCTCCCGCGTGCTCTTGCTCGCAGAGAAAGGGGCCTTGGGATTCAGCAGTCTGTGAAGCCTGGGCTCTCGGGACAGGGGACGCCGCGATGTGCCTCTCTCGGGGGTCTTCCTGCAAGTGCCTGTGGGCGGAGCCCTCACTCCCTTGGCGGAAGCCCCTGCAGGCCCCACCCTGGCGGGATTCCCCAGCTCCGTGGTGAGATTAGGGGCAGGGCACACCTGAACACGCACTCAGCGCTCGGTCAGTTCTTTTCTCTTCTCTTCTGCCTGGCACGATCCCAGAACACGACAGGCTCAGCTCCCGGACACAGTGTCTATCTCACATCCTAGGTCAGTCGGAGGATGTGAGATACAAAACGAAAATAAATAAAATAAGAGAAAATAAAAATAAAGAAGTCCAGGAGCTAGTTGACATCTGAACTTCTGGGGTGCCTTGACCACACAGGTTGAGCAAGTTGCAATGGAAGGCTGAGACCTCGCCCACTCTGGTCGTCTGGACATGTTGTTCCGAATCAAAGAATTTTCCTGACCTATTCCATAAAGTGATTTGCATGGCGTACATTTGTGTATTTTGCGTATGATTATCTTTTACACAGTAGGTGTGTAAGTGAGTAACGTGATGCTTTTGGAAAACCTTTTTCTTTACATAGGTATTTATTTCTTTGGCATGCCACTCTGGAGCTCTGAGGGTGACCTCTGGAATCAGCCTGCAGGATTGCTCTACCTCCTTTTTGGCTTTTCTCTGATGTTTCTCGAGCTTGCCTTCCAGGAAGGTTAGCTGCCATTTCCAACAAGCATTTGAAGAATATTCTGGCACCCGATCTCAGGTCCTTCTGCTTGGGAGGCAGACACTTAACCCCTGAGCCATCTGACCCTTCCCCTAATTTCTTTTCTAGGAGAATTTTACAAGGACTGCATTCCTTATTGCTACACTCCAACACACACACACACACACACACACACACACACGTAGTCACACGCAAGCACACACATACTACAGAGAGAGACGAGAGAGGAGAGAGAGGAGAGAGAGAGAGAGAGAGAGAGAGGAGAGAGGAGAGAGAGAGAGAGAGAGAGAGGAGAGAGAGAGAGGAGAGAGAGAGAGAGAGGAGAGAGAGAGAGAGAGAGAGGAGAGAGAGGAGAGGAGAGGAGAGAGAGAGAGAGAGAGAGAGAGAAAGAGAGCATATTTTTTGACCTGTTGAGAGCTACCATTTCCAGTACAGGACTTGATAAGAGACAGAATAACTCCTCTGCCTCTGCCCATATGGAAGCAACTGCATCGGTTCGCTTTCCTCTATGTGAACTGATGAAGCCCCCAGCCCTTTCTCCAACTGGACTATTTTCATCTAGACTTTGAAAACTACAATTGAACCACTGCTTTCAAGGTTTCTTTTTTGGGAATCACTTCCTTCTTCCCCCTTGAAAAACCGATTTCTTAAAAATATCTGTTGGACTGCTTGATAACAGTTCTGTGTAGACCCGACTTCAACTTTTTCGAGTACTGAATTGCGATGGATTTCCAAGCAATTTCCCCTCTTTCTGAGTCGAAAGAATGATAGGAAGGGGAGGGAGAGTTGGCAACATCTTCCACCTGTAGGAATTTCTTACTTTCCCTCTCTATGGATTCTGTAGATCCAGAGGATTGCTGTATTGCAGTCGGAGAGAGTAGTTTACTCAACCTCCTTTTCCCTTCCTAGTGTAGAACAATATTATTCCCATTTTGAACTTTGGTCACTGTACAGCTTGTAAGGCAGACACTCGGACTTAGAACCGCCTCATGGAAGGAAGGAAGAGGGTTGTGAGGACGATGCACATCCACTTCTTTTTCTTTGGAAGTTGTCAAGTGTCGGGGATTTGATCCTCTAAGACGATCTCTGTCTTAGGGTTCCGCACAGCGGGCAGTGATATCACTCATCTTTCTGCCGGTGCACACGAGTCCAAGATGTCCTGTTCCTTCCCTGGGCGAGTTTCCTAAGGAGCGAGCTCATTTTTGGAGTGTTTGAAGGCTTTCGGCTGAAACCGTCCCCCTGGTGCTGAGGAGGTAACAGGATATCCGCACCGTGTGGGTTGACTCCGAAGTGGAAGGGTTCCAGACTTTGCCAGCGGCAGCACGAGGATGGCACGAGAGCGGGGACTGCCTTTTCCCAGGAAGCCCTGGACTTGGTTGGGGAAGAGCAGCGCGCCGCAGCGGGGCCGCTTGGCATCCGCCAGGGCCTCTGCGGGAGGGAGGCTCAGTGCTGCAGAGAGGTCTGTCGATCAGTCGGTGGATGGGTGAGTGAGTGAGTGAGTGAGTGAGTGAGTGAGTGAGTGAGTGCAGGGCGACCTTCGGTCCGGGCTGCAGGCGGGCGGAATCAGCAGGCGGCGGCGTTCCAGGAGACCCGCGCAGCGCGTGGCATTTCTTCTTTGGGAACCGAAGAGGCGGGGGCGGCTGCGCGGTAGAGCGGGCGCAATTGGACTGACGGGTCGCCAGGGGCTCAAGTCTCCTCCCCGGGACTTGAGAGCCACTGTGTGGAATGCCAGCGCGGCGCGCGCAGCGTCCTTAGCAACCGGGCTGAGGTTCGGGGAGCGCCTGAGTGAGTGAGCACCAGTAGGTCCCTTTCTTTGCCAGGGGGCGGGGGAAGGGGTGGGGACCGTGGAGTTCGGGTTCGTCTCCCCGCACCGTTGCGCCAGAGATCCAGAGCAGGCCCCGCGGACCGCCTCAGCAGGCTGGGAGTGGGGGGCTCGGGAGAAGGATGAGTCTGCCCCGCAACTCCCACCAAGCAGCTGATGGCAGAGAGGTGGCTTTGGGCTGGGCCAGGAAAGCCGGGGAGAAACCCTTGGAAATTCTGCGGGACTCAATTGTCCCTGTCGCAGCCCCGCGAGGCTTGGGACCTGGAGTTTAGTGTGTGTGAGAAGGGAGAGGCGGAAGAAGTCGACTTGGAGGCTCCACCTGGAGCAGAAAGTCCACTTGAGCACGGAGGAGAGCCAGGGACAGAGAGCAGAGCGGTACCGGCTCCTTGTTCCTTGGCGCTCCCAAGTATGTCTGGATGCATCCATGCCGTCCACATGGCGTCCTTGGGATCCAGTGAGTCCTGGTTCTTCAGGGTTCTGATTTTCGCACACATTGTGGGAAGCACGGTTCCCTTTGGCCAGGCTCGCCGCTTCCCTCCCTGAGAAGAGCCTGGCCTGGGTTTGCATGGATGACTGGGAAGGAGAAGGGGCTCAGAACCAGTCCAGGTCCGAGGATTCCCCGGAGGAAGAGAGGCGAGGCCCCCCTCTTGCTTCACCTGGGCTGCTGGAGCCCGAAGAGTCGCTTCCCGGGTCCTCTTGCCCAGGGGACATTCGATTTTCTGCGAAGGAGCCAGAGGGGCTGAGGCAGAAGGCCCCTTGCGGGGAAGGAGGGACCCGAGCTTCCTCCTTCCCCCAGGACCCCTTGCCTGCAGAGGAGGGCCCATCCTCCCGCGCAGGTGGGGCTCCGCAGGTGAGGAAGCGGCCTGCCAGGGCGGCCCACACCTTTCCCTTGCCCATGGCGGCCTGCGCGTCTCTGTAGGAAGCATATTCCTCGGGCGACAGGCTCTTGAGCCAGCGGTCCAGGCTCAGCCTGTAGCGCGCGCGCAGCTCCTCCGCCTGCCTCTCGTGAAGCTGCTTCAGGCTCCGCGGGAGTCGCTGCCAGCGTCTGCCGATCTCCACCCTGCGCTCCCTCGGGGGCAGATGCCTCAGCTCCTCGCTGGCCCAGCAATCTCGGTGAAACTTGTGGTATCCATTCATGGGGGGTTTCTCGGGTTCTCCCCGCAGCCGCAGCGTTCCCCCGTGGAGCTGGGGGGGGTGTCCCGGAGAGGCTGGTCGGTGCGGGGGCCTGGAGGGCTGTCACCTTTCCCGGGGGCGGCTCCTGGGAGCCTTGGGCTGGGCGACGCGCGGGCACCAGGGATGTCTTGGAATGCCGGGCCGGGTCAGGGTGGTCTTCCTTGAATCGAGCCAGTTTCTCCTCGTAGAGCTCTTTCTCCTCGTGGAAGGCGCGCACGTACTGCTGCCTCACGTGCTCCGGGAGCTGCTTGTACTTCTCGCTCAGCAGTCTGCTGAGCTGCGGGTTGTTGAGGTCAGGGTACAGCCGAGAGTACTGGGCCCTCTGCTCCCTGTAGAAGCGCAGGTAGGCGGTCAGGGGCCTTTTGGGGAAGTCGGGGTGCTTCTTGGGCGCCTGAGCCTTGGGGAGGCGTTGCGCGCGGCGCTTGGCTTCCCGCACCAGCGCCGACAGGGTGCGCGACTTCCTCAGCTTGTGCGAAATCTCCAGCCACCTCAGTCTGCACATGTCCCCCGAGAACTTTCCAAAAGCTACTCTGTCCCAGTCCAGCTCGGCCTGGGTCTTCTTGAATCCTCGCCGATCGTCGGCTGCCACATTGTTCTCTATGGCTTCCAGGAGCCGCAGGGTGTCTCTCGGAGACCAGCACCCTTGCGTGGGAAGCGAGGCCATGTCCACTCAGGTCTCTCGCTCAGGCAGAGGCCCCAACAGCAGCTGGCCTCTTCACACACGCAGTCTCACGCACTCACGCACCTGGCACCGGGTTGGCACTTGCTAGGCTCACTTGCTGGGCGGACCTCAAGGAAGAAACACAAGGCTGAGTGCACGCACTGCACTCGCGATTCCGACTGTCCCGCAGTCTCTCCCGCGTGCTCTTGCTCGCAGAGAAAGGGGCCTTGGGATTCAGCAGTCTGTGAAGCCTGGGCTCTCGGGACAGGGGACGCCGCGATGTGCCTCTCTCGGGGGTCTTCCTGCAAGTGCCTGTGGGCGGAGCCCTCACTCCCTTGGCGGAAGCCCCTGCAGGCCCCACCCTGGCGGGATTCCCCAGCTCCGTGGTGAGATTAGGGGCAGGGCACACCTGAACACGCACTCAGCGCTCGGTCAGTTCTTTTCTCTTCTCTTCTGCCTGGCACGATCCCAGAACACGACAGGCTCAGCTCCCGGACACAGTGTCTATCTCACATCCTAGGTCAGTCGGAGGATGTGAGATACAAAACGAAAATAAATAAAATAAGAGAAAATAAAAATAAAGAAGTCCAGGAGCTAGTTGTCATCTGAACTTCTGGGGTGCCTTGACCACACAGGTTGAGCAAGTTGCAATGGAAGGCTGAGACCTCGCCCACTCTGGTCGTCTGGACAGGTTGTTCCGAATCAAAGAATTTTCCTGACCTATTGCATAAAGTGATTTGCATGGCGTACATTTGTGTATTTTGCGTATGATTATCTTTTACACAGTAGGTGTGTAAGTGAGTAACGTGATGCTTTTGGAAAACCTTTTTCTTTACATAGGTATTTATTTCTTTGGCATGCCACTCTGGAGCTCTGAGGGTGACCTCTGGAATCAGCCTGCAGGATTGCTCTACCTCCTTTTTGGCTTTTCTCTGATGTTTCTCGAGCTTGCCTTCCAGGAAGGTTAGCTGCCATTTCCAACAAGCATTTTGAAGAATATTCTGGCACCCGATCTCAGGTCCTTCTGCTTGGGAGGCAGACACTTAACCCCTGAGCCATCTGACCCCTTCCCCTAATTTCTTTTCTAGAGAATTTTACAAGGACTGCATTCCTTATTGCTACACTCCAAACCACACACCACACAACACCACCAACACACACGTACGTACCACCACGGCAAGCACAGCCTACATACCTAGCGAGGGAGGGGGAGGGAGGGAGAGAGAAGAGAGGGAGAGAGAGAGGGAGAGAGAGGAAGCGAGAGAGTGAGAGAGAGATAGAGAGACGAGAGAGAGAGAGAGAGTGAGAGAGATAGGGATCGATGAGGAGAGAAAGAGAGCCTAGTTTTTTGACCGGTTGAGAGCTACCATTTCCAGTACAGACTTGATAAGAGACAGAATAAATCCTCTTGCCTCTGCCCATATGGAAGCCAACTGACAGCCGGTTCGCTTTCCTCTACTGTGAACTGATGAAGCCCCCAGCCCTTTCCCAACTGGACTATTTTCATCTAGACTTTGAAAACTACAATTGAACCACTGCTTTCAAGGTTTCTTTTTTGGGAATCACTTCCTTCTTCCCCCTTGAAAACCGATTTCTTAAAAATATCTGTTGGACTGCTTGATAACAGTTCTGTGTAGACCCGACTTCAACTTTTTCGAGTACTGAATTGCGATGGATTTCCAAGCAATTTCCCCTCTTTCTGAGTCGAAAGAATGATAGGAAGGGGAGGGAGAGTTGGCAACATCTTCCACCTGTAGGAATTTCTTACTTTCCCTCTCTATGGATTCTGTAGATCCAGAGGATTGCTGTATTGCAGTGGAGAGAGTAGTTTACTCAACTCCTTTTCCCTTCCTAGTGTAGAACAATATTATTCCCATTTTGAACTTTGGTCACTGTACAGCTTGTGAGGCAGACACTCGGACTTAGAACCGCCTCATGGAAGGAAGGAAGAGGGTTGTGAGGACGATGCACATCCACTTCTTTTCTTTGGAAGTTGTCAAGTGTCGGGGATTTGATCCTCTAAGACGATCTCTGTCTTAGGGTTCCGCACAGCGGGCAGTGATATCACTCATCTTTCTGCCGGTGCACACGAGTCCAAGATGTCCTGTTCCTTCCCTGGGCGAGTTTCCTAAGGAGCGAGCTCATTTTTGGAGTGTTTGAAGGCTTTCGGCTGAAACCGTCCCCCTGGTGCTGAGGAGGTAACAGGATATCCGCACCGTGTGGGTTGACTCCGAAGTGGAAGGGTTCCAGACTTTGCCAGCGGCAGCACGAGGATGGCACGAGAGCGGGGACTGCCTTTTCCCAGGAAGCCCTGGACTTGGTTGGGGAAGAGCAGCGCGCCGCAGCGGGGCCGCTTGGCATCCGCCAGGGCCTCTGCGGGAGGGAGGCTCAGTGCTGCAGAGAGGTCTGTCGATCAGTCGGTGGATGGGTGAGTGAGTGAGTGAGTGAGTGAGTGAGTGAGTGAGTGAGTGCAGGGCGACCTTCGGTCCGGGCTGCAGGCGGGCGGAATCAGCAGGCGGCGGCTTTCCCAGGAGACCCGCGCAGAGCGTGGCATTTCTTCTTTGGGAACCGAAGAGGCGGGCGGCGGCTGCGAGGTAGAGCGGGCGCAATTGGACTGACGGGTCGCCAGGGGCTCAAGTCTGCCCCGGGACTTGAGAGCCCCTGTGTGGAATGCCGGCGCGGCGCGCGCAGCGTCCTTAGCAACCGGGCTGAGGTTCGGGGAGCGCCTGAGTGAGTGAGCACCAGTAGTCCCTTTCTTTGCCAGGGGGCGGGGGGAAGGGGTGGGGACCGTGGAGTTCGGGTTTGTCTCCCCGCACCGTTGCGCCAGAGATCCAGAGCAGGCCCCGCGGACCGCCTCAGCAGGCTGGGAGTGGGGGGCTCGGGAGAAGGATGAGTCTGCCCCGCAACTCCCACCAAGCAGCTGATGGCAGAGAGGTGGCTTTGGGCTGGGCCCAGGAAAGCCGGGGAGAAACCCTTGGAAATTCTGCGGGACTCAATTGTCCCTGTCGCAGCCCCGCGAGGCTTGGGACCTGGAGTTTAGTGTGTGTGAGAAGGGAGAGGCGGAAGAAGTCGACTTGGAGGCTCCACCTGGAGCAGAAAGTCCACTTGAGCACGGAGGAGAGCCAGGGACAGAGAGCAGAGCGGTACCGGCTCCTTGTTCCTTGGCGCTCCCAAGTATGTCTGGATGCATCCATGCCGTCCACATGGCGTCCTTGGGATCCAGTGAGTCCTGGTTCTTCAGGGTTCTGATTTTCGCACACATTGTGGGAAGCACGGTTCCCTTCGGCCGGGCTCGCCGCTTCCCTCCCTGAGAAGAGCCTGGCCTGGGTTTGCATGGATGACTGGGAAGGAGAAGGGGCTCAGAGCCAGTCCAGGTCCGAGGATTCCCCGGAGGAAGAGAGGCGAGGCCCTCTTGCTTCAGCTGGGCTGCTGGAGCCCGAAGAGTCGCTTCCCGGGTCCTCTTGCCCAGGGGCCATCCGATTTTCTGCGGAGGAGCCAGAGGGGCTGAGGCAGAAGGCCCCTTGCGGGGAAGGAGGGACCCGAGCTTCCCCCTTGCCCCAGGACCCCTTGCCTGCAGAGGAGGGCCCATCCTCCCGCACAGGTGGGCCTCCGCAGGTGAGGAAGCGGCCTGCCAGGGCGGCCCACAACTTTCCCTTGCCCATGGCGGCCTGCGCGTCTCTGTAGGAAGCATATTCCTCGGGCGACAGGCTCTTGAGCCAGCGGTCCAGGCTCAGCCTGTAGCGCGCGCGCAGCTCCTCCGCCTGCCTCTCGTGTGTGAAGCTGCTTCAGGCTCCGCGGGAGTCGCTGCCAGCGTCTGCCGATCTCCACCCTGCGCTCCCTCGGGGGCAGATGCCTCAGCTCCTCGCTGGCCCAGAATCTCGGTGAAACTTGTGGTATCCATTCATGGGGGGTTTCTCGGGTTCTCCCCGCAGCCGCAGCGTTCCCCCGTGGAGCTGGAGGGGTGTCCGGAGAGGCTGGTCGGTGCGGGGGCCTGAGGGCTGTCACCTTTCCCGGGGGCGGCTCCTGGGAGCCTTGGGCTGGCGACGCGCGGGCACCAGGATGTCTTGGAATGCCGGGCCGGGTCAGGGTGGTCTTCCTTGAATCGAGCCAGTTTCTCCTCGTAGACTCTTTCTCCTCGTGGAAGGCGCGCACGTACTGCTGCCTCACGTGCTCCGGGAGCTGCTTGTACTTCTCGCTCAGCAGTCTGCTGAGCTGCGGGTTGTTGAGGTCAGGGTACAGCCGAGAGTACTGGGCCCTCTGCTCCCTGTAGAAGCGTAGGTAGGCGGTCGGGGCCTTTTGGGGAAGTCGGGGTGCTTCTTGGGCGCCTGAGCCTTGGGGAGGCGTTGCGCGCGGCGCTTGGCTTCCCGCACCAGCGCCGACAGGTGCGCGACTTCCTCAGCTTGTGCGAAATTCCAGCCACCTCAGTCTGCACATGTCCCCGAGAACTTTCCAAAAGCTACTCTGTCCCAGTCCAGCTCGGCCTGGGTCTTCTGGAATCCTCGCCGATCGTCACTGCCACATTGTTCTCTATGGCTTCCAGGAGCCGCAGGGTGTCTCTCGGAGACCAGCACCCTTGCGTGGGAAGCGAGGCCATGTCCACTCAGGTCTCTCGCTCAGGCAGAGGCCCCAACAGCAGCTGGCCTCTTCACACACGCAGTCTCTCGCACTCACGCACCTGGCACCGGGTGGGCACTTGCTAGGCTCGCTTGCTGGGGCGGACCTCAAGGAAGAAACACAAGGTGAGTGACGCACTGCACTCGCGATTCCGACTGTCCCGCGTCTCTCCGCGTGCTCTTGCTCGCAGAGAAAGGGCCTTGGGATTCAGCAGTCTGTGAAGCCTGGGCTCTCGGGACAGGGGACGCCGCAGTGCCTCTCTCGGGGTCTCCTGCAAGTGCTGGGGCGGAGCCCTCACTCCCTTGGCGGAAGCCCCTGCAGGCCCCACCCTGGCGGTTCCCCGCTCCGTGGTGAGATTGGGGCGGGCACACTGAACACGCACTCAGCGCTCGGTCAGTCTTTTTCTCTTCTCTTCTGCCTGGCACGATCCCAGAACACGACAGGCTCAGCTCCCGGACACAGTGTCTATCTCACATCCTAGGTCAGTCGGAGGATGTGAGATACAAAACGAAAATAAATAAAATAGAGAAAATAAAAATAAAGAAGTCCAGGAGCTAGTTGACATCTGAACTTCTGGGTGCCTTGACCACACAGGTTGAGCAAGTTGCAATGGAAGGCTGAGACCTCGCCCACTCTGGTCGTCTGGACATGTTGTTCCGAATCAAAGAATTTTCCTGACCTATTCCATAAAGTGATTTGCATGCGTACATTTGTGTATTTTGCGTATGATTATCTTTTACACATAGTGTGTAAGTGAGTAACGTGATGCTTTTGGAAAACCTTTTTCTTTACATAGGTATTTATTTATTTGGCATGCCACTCTGGAGCTCTGAGGGTGACCTCTGGAATCAGCCTGCAGGATTGCTCTACCTCCTTTTTGGCTTTTCTCTGTGTTCTCGAGCTTGCCTTCCAGGAAGGTTAGCTGCCATTTCCAACAAGCATTTGAAGAATATTCTGGCACCCGATCTCAGGTCCTTCTGCTTGGGAGGCAGACACTAATCCCTGAGCCATCTGACCCTTCCCCTAATTTCTTTTCTAGGAGAATTTTACAAGGACTGCTCTTCCTATTGCTACACTCCAACACACACACACACACACACACACAGTCACACACGCACGCACAGCATACATACCTAGAGAGGGGGAGGGAGGGAGGGAGAGGAGGGGAGAGAGAGGGAGAGAAGGAGAGAGGAGAGGAGAGAGAGAGAGAGAGAGGCATTTTTTTGACCTGTTGAGAGCTACCATTTCCAGTACAGGACTTGATAGAGACAGAATAACTCCTCTGCCTCTGCCCATATGGAAGCAACTGCATCGGTTCGCTTTCCTCTATGTGACTGATGAAGCCCCCAGCCCTTTCTCCAACTGGACTATTTTCATCTAGACTTTGAAAACTACAATTGAACCACTGCTTTCAAGGTTTCTTTTTTGGGAATCACTTCCTTCTTCCCCCTTGAAAACCGATTTCTTAAAAATATCTGTTGGACTGCTTGATAACAGTTCTGTGTAGACCCGACTTCAACTTTTTCGAGTACTGAATTGCGATGGATTTCCAAGCGATTTCCCCTCTTTCTGAGTCGAAAGATGATAGGAAGGGGAGGGAGAGTTGGCAACATCTTCCACCTGTAGGAATTTCTTACTTTCCCTCTCTATGGATTCTGTAGATCCAGAGGATTGCTGTATTGCAGTCGGAGAGAGTAGTTTACTCAACTTCCTTTTCCCTTCCTAGTGTAGAACAATATTATTCCCATTTTGAACTTTGGTCACTGTACAGCTTGTGAGGCAGACACTCGGACTTAGAACCGCCTCATGGAAGGAAGGAAGAGGGTTGTGAGGACGATGCACATCCACTCTTTTTTCTTTGGAAGTTGTCAAGTGTCGGGGATTTGATCCTCTAAGACGATCTCTGTCTTAGGGTTCCGCACAGCGGGCAGTGATATCACTCATCTTTCTGCCGGTGCACACGAGTCCAAGATGTCCTGTTCCTTCCCTGGGTGAGTTTCCTAAGGAGCGAGCTCATTTTTGGAGTGTTTGAAGGCTTTTGGCTGAAACCGTCCCCCTGGTGCTGAGGAGGTAACAGGATATCCGCACCGTGTGGGTTGACTCCCAGTGGAAGGGTTCCAGACTTTGCCAGCGGCAGCACGAGGATTGCACGAGAGGGGGACTGCCTTTTCCCAGGAAGCCCTGGACTTGGTTGGGGAAGAGCAGCGCGCCGCAGCGGGGCCGCTTGGCATCCGCCAGGGCCTCTGCGGGAGGAGGCTCAGTGCTGCAGAGAGGTCTGTCGTTCAGTCGGTGGATGGGTGAGTCAGTAGGAGTGAGTGAGTGCAGGGCGACTCGGTCCGGGCTGCAGGCGGCGGAATCAGCAGGCGGCGGCTTTCCCAGGAGACCCGCGCAGCGCGTGGCATTTCTTCTTTGGGAACCGAAGAGGCGGCGGGGCTGGCGCAGGTAGAGCGGGCGCAATTGGACTGACGGGTCGCCAGGGGCTCAAGTCTGCTCCCCGGGACTTGAGAGCCCCTGTGTGGAATGCCGGCGCGGCGAGCGCAGCGTCCATAGCAACCGGGCTGAGGTTCCGGGAGCGCCTGAGTGAGTGAGCACCAATAGGTCCCTTTCTTTTGCCAGGGGGCGGGGAAGGGGTGGGGACCGTGGAGTTCGGGTTTGTCTCCCGCACCGTTGCGCCAGAGATCCAGAGCAGGCCCCGCGGACCGCCTCAGCAGGCTGGGGGGGGGGCTCGGAGAAGGATGAGTCTGCCCGCAACTCCCACCAAGCAGCTGATGGCAGAGAGGTGGCTTTGGGCTGGGCCCAGGAAAGCCGGGGAGAAACCTTGGAAATTCTGCGGGACTCAATTGTCCCTGTCGCAGCCCCGCGAGGCTTGGGACCTGGAGTTTAGTGTGTGTGAGAAGGGAGAGGCGGAAGAAGTCGACTTGGAGGCTCCACCTGGAGCAGAAAGTCCACTTGAGCACGGAGGAGAGCCAGGGACAGAGAGCAGAGCGGTACCGGCTCCTTGTTCCTTGGCGCTCCCAAGTATGTCTGGATGGCCTCTCCTTCCTATGCCAATTGTGTTTATACCTTCAGAGAAAGAAGCCGGAAAAAAAGGAAGTTTCCGTGAAATGAAACACGAGGCTTACAGAGTCGTGAAAGACACACGTTCATGACCTATCAACTCAGGGTCAAGAATGTCAAGGATTAATACATTCCACATGAAATCTGTCTTCAAATCGAATCTTCCCTCGCTCGCGCTTCCAAATTCAGCACTCGGGGAGGTGAGACTTGGATAGGTGCTTGGGTCGGTATGTGTGAAAAAGAGGTTCTACCCCCAACGCAGAAATCGAAAGATTTCTGCTGAGCTAAGAAATTTCAAAGATCCAGGAAAGCCCAAACTACAGAGAAAGACCCTCTTCATCTCCCTGAAGGGAAGAAGCAAAGAAAGTTTTCCCGATGCCTCTACCCGTGTGCACAGGAGGATGACTTTCCAGACTTGGATGAGTTCTGCGGTGCTTTGGCTCCTAGCTCCTAGCTCCTAGCAATCCAGGCCGCAGGCTGAGGCTGCGGCGACTGGATGACGCCTGAAGCTCCTTTCACACCTCTTTCTTCCGGTCTCTCCCCTTTGCAACTTCCACTTCCAATCAGTCAGGTCTGAATAAATCGCCTACTCCCATTATCCTATCATCCCCGCACCTGATTGACCGCACCTACTCACCCTCCTGCTAAACGAGATTGGAATGTGCTTTGTTCAAGGTGACTGACTGAGGCTTGAAAGATGAAGAGCAGATGTCCTGTGGAAAGCAAGGACTTGCTCATACATTGACTGACACCATTTTGCTAATCTTATGGAGAATTCTGCTTGTGATTTACGTTATCACAAGAGCAGGGCTGTCTCTCTGTGGTAGGCTTCCGTGACTCGTTTTGGAATCACTGTGGATTCGCTATAAACTGTGAAAAGGTTTGAGAGAAATATTCCCGTGTTCCTGAAGCCTCTCCTTCCTTTGCCAATTGTGCTATAACTTCAGAGAAAGAAGACGTAAAAAAGGAAGTTTCCGTGAAAACGAACAGAGGCTTACAGAGTCGGAAAGACACAGTTTCTATGATCCTCAAC
The DNA here is from genome assembly GCA_023101885.1 of Typhlomys cinereus. NCBI lineage: Eukaryota > Metazoa > Chordata > Mammalia > Rodentia > Platacanthomyidae > Typhlomys > Typhlomys cinereus. The sequence continues at coordinate 98,529 of JALPQD010000960.1, read as the reverse complement.
TCAGGTCAAGAAATGTCAAGGATTAACAAATCCCCATGAATTGCTGTCTTCAATCGAATCTTCCATCGCTCACACCTTATAATTTCAGCACTCAGGAGGGGTGATACAGGATGACTATGAATTTGAACTGAACGAAGCCCGCCTGGCCTCTGGAGACCCTGTCTCAGAAAATTAGCCAAACACATCACTACGTGGGCGAGTGTTAAAATGTAATTTTATCTATCTATTATGTATCCATCTTTACGTATCTATCTATCTATCTGTCTTCTGTCTGTCTGTCTGTCTATCTATCTACTATCTATCTATCAATCAAAAAGGTATCTCTACTTATTTATTCTACGCACACTCTTTTTTACTACATAACGATGAGAATACCACCTTCCCCAAACAGGAACCAGTAAAATTTATCCCCAAGCAATTCAGTAGAAAACAGGTCTGTTTCAGAATTTGAAAACCAAAAAAAAAAGGGGAAAACCTTTCCTAAGTCTTTAAGTCCTATTTGAAAAGGGAAAACCCCAAATCCCATCTTGGCTGCACAGTCCCTCGCCCCCCTCCCCCCTCCCTCCCCCTCTCCCCTCCCCACGGAGATGCCGGTGGGACGCCTGGGTTCTGCTGGCGTGGATTTGCTGGCTGTTTAGCTGGTGTCCATTTTTCATGTAGGCATCCAGCTGTGCATCCAGCTCTCAGCAGCTGCTGTTTGGAACTGGCGCCGGTTTCTCGGCCTCTTCCCCGCTGCCAGCTGCCTCGGCGAGTCCCTCTGGGGTACCACCACCACTGCCAAATGCTCCCGAGCCGCTGCCGCCTCCGCTCCTGCCTCGCTTCTGCTTGTGTGGGCTCCGCTGTGCGTCAACCTGTGACGTCACGAGCGTGGATGTCCATAGGGCGGCCACGCAGAGGGACACCGTTGTATTGCCTCATGGCCTCCAGGGCGTCTGCCTTCCGCTCAAAGTGCAGGTAATGCCGTCCCTAGCTTCGCCCACACCGATCGTAGTGCACGGCTGCTTCTTCAGCGTCGAATTCAGCGAAGACTTCCGAACGTCTGCCCGACAGCCGAAGTGCAGGTTTGACAGCAGAAGTCTGCCGCCGGTCTCCAGGCCGGCTCCCCCCGAAGCCGCTGTCGAAGAGGTCGTGCTGCCATTGTCGGGCAGCCGCTTCGGCCCGCTGTTAGGGCGCGGCCGATTCCTGCCGCCGCGACGCCGCGGGAGGGCCGGCCGTTCCGCATGGGCCGCCCGCCGCCGCCGCCGCCCGCCGCGGCGCGCCCTGCCACCGGCCCCCGCGTCCCGCCGGCCGCGTCGCCGCGCTGGCTCCGGTTCAGTTGATGATGTCGTCCAGAGACATATCCATCTTGGAGGCCATGGCGGGCGCGCATCGGGGTCTCGGCTCTAAATGCAATTTGAGAAAACTTTTGGAATATCCCTGTGTTCCTCTGCCTCTCTTCCTTTGCCATTGTGTTTATACTTCAGAAGAAAGAAGACGGAAAAAAGGAAGTTTCCGTGAAACGAACCGAGGCTTACAGAGTCGTGAAAGACACACGTTCTACTGACCTATCAACTCAGGGTCAAGAATGTCAAGGATTATACATTCCCATGAATTGCTGTCTTCCAATCGAATCTTCCCTCGCTCACGCTTCCAAATTCAGCACTCGGGGGAGGTGAGACAGGATTGGAAGGTGCTTGGGTCAGGTGTGTGAAAAAGGAGGTTCTACCCCCAACGCAGAATCGAAAGATTCTTGCTGAGCTAAGAAATTTCAAAGATCCAGGAAAGCCCAAAATACAGAGAAAGACCCTCTTCGATCTCCCGAAGGGAGAAAAGCAAAGAAAGTTTTCCCGAGTGCCTCTACCCGTGTGCACAGGAGGACGACTTTCCAGACTGGATGAGTTCTGCCGGTGCTCGGCTCCTCCTAGCTCCTAGCAATCCAGGCCGCAGTCTGAGGCTGCTGCAATGGATGCGCCTGAAGCTTCTCTCACACCTCTTCTTCCGGTCTTCTCCCCCTTTTGCAACTTCCACTTCCCATCAGATCAGTCTGGATAAATCCGCCTCCTCCCTATCCTATCATCCCCGACCTACTCACCCTCCTGCTCAACGAGATTGGAATGTAGCTTTGTTCAAGGTGACTGACTGAGGCTTGAAAGATGAAGAGAAGATGCCATGTGGAAAGCAAGGACTTGCTCACACATTGACGACACCATTTTGCTCATCTTATGGAGCACTTCCTTGTGATTTACGTGTCACAAGAGCGGCCTGCCTCTCTGTGGTAGCATTCCGTGACTCAAGTGTGGCACCATTGTGGATTGGTATAAACTGTGAAAAGGTTGAGGGACTATTCCGTGTTCCTGAAGCCTCTCCTTCCTTTGCCAATGTGTTTACAACTTCAGAGAAGAAGGACAGTAAAAAAGGAAGTTTCCGTGAAAATGAACGAGGCTTACAGAGTCATGAGAACACAGTTTCTATGATCCTCAACTCGGGGTCAAAGAGGTCAAGGATTAAAAATTCCATGAATTGCTGTCTTCCAATCAAATCTTCCATCGCTCACACGTATAATTTCAGCACTCGGGGAGGTGACCAGGATTACTATGAATTTGAACTGAAGCCAGCCTGGCCTCTGGAGACCCTGTCTCAGAAAATTAGCCAAACACACATACGGGGCGAGTGTTAAAATGTAATTTTAATCTATCTATTTACTATCTCATCTGTCTGTCTGTATCTATCTATCTATCTATCTATCTATCTATCAATCAATCAATCAATCGATCATGTATCTACTTATTTATTCTACGCACATCTTATTTTACTACAGTAACGATGAGAATACCACCTTCCCCACAACAGGAACCAGTTAAATTTATCCCCAAAGTAATTCAGTAGAAAACAGGTCTGTTTCAGATTTGAAAACCGAAAGAAAAAAGGGGGAAAAACCTTTCCTAAGTTTTTAAGTCCTATTTGAAAAGAGAAAACCCCGAAATCCCATCATTGGCTGCACAGTCCAGTCGCCCCCCCTCCCCCCCTCTCCCCCCCTCCCACTGGAGATGCCGGTGCCGACGCCTGGGTTCTGCTGCACACGTGGATTTGCTGGCTGTTTAGCTGGTGTCCATGCTTTCACGGTAGGCATCCAGCTGTGCATCCAGCTCCTCCGCCGAGAGGCTGCTGTTTGGAACTGGCGCCGGTGCCTCGGCCTCTTCCCCGCTGCCAGCTGCCTCGGCGAGTCCCTCTGGGGGTACCGCCACCACTGCCAAATGCTCCCGAGCCGCCTCCGCCTCCGCCTCTGCCTCTGCTTCTGCTTTGTGTGGGTCTCCGTGTGCGTCAACCTGCGACGTCACGAGCTGGATGTTCATAGGGCGGCCACGCAGAGGGACCCCGTTGTATTGCCTCATGGCCTCCAGGGGTCCGCCTTCCGCTCGAAGTGCAGGAATGCCGTCCCTAAGCTTCGCCCACACGATCGTAGTGCACGGCTGCCTCCTTGAGCGTTCCGAATTCAGCGAAGACTTCCTGAACGTCGGCGCCCGACAGCCCGAAGTGCAGGTTTGACAGCAGAAGTCTGCCGCCGGTCTCCAGGCCGGCTCGCCCCCGAAGCCGCTGCCGAAGAGGTCGTGCTGCCACTTGTGGGCAGCCGCTTGGCCGGCGTAGGGCGCCGGCCGATTCCTGCCGCGCCCGCGACGCGCGGGCGAGGGCCGGCCGGTCCGCATGGCCCGCCGCCGCGGCCGCCTGCCAAGCGGCCCTGCCGCGTCCCCGGCCCGCGCCGCGGCCGCCGCGCTGGCTCCGGTTCAGCTTGATGATGTCGTCCAGAGACATATCCATTTGGAGGCCATGGCGGTGCGCGCGCGATCGGGGTCTCGGCTCTCGAATGCAATTTGAGAAAACTTTCGGAATATCCCGATTCAAACTTTTTCGAGTACTGAATTGCGATGGATTTCCAAGCGATTTCCCCTCTTCTGAGTCGAAAGAAGATAGGAAGGGGAGGGAGAGTTGGCAACATCTTCCACCTGTAGGAATTTCTTACTTTCCCTCTCTATGGATTCTGTAGATCCAGGGATTGCTGTATTGCAGTCGGAGAGAGTAGTTTACTCAACTTCCTTTTCCCTTCCTTGTGTAGAACAATATTATTCCCATTTTGAACTTTGGTCACTGTACAGCTTGTTGAGGCAGACACTCGGACTTGAACCGCCTATGGAAGGAAGGAAGAGGTGTGTGAGGACGATGCACATCCACTTCTTTTTCTTTGGAAGTTGTCAAGTGTCGGGGATTTGATCCTCTAAGACGATCTCTCTGCTTAGGGTTCCGCACAGCGGGCAGTGATATCACTCATCTTTCTGCCGTGCACACGAGTCCAAGATGTCCTGTTCCTTCCCTGGGTGAGTTTCCTAAGGAGCGAGCTCATTTTTGGAGTGTTTGAAGGCTTTTGGCTGCTGAAACCGTCCCCCTGGTGCTGAGGAGGTAACAGGATATCCGCACCGTGTGGGTTGACTCCAAGTGGAAGGGTTCCAGACCTTGCCCGCGCAGCACGAGGATTGCACGAGAGCGGGGACTGCCTTTTCCCAGGAAGCCCTGGACTTGGTTGGGGAAGAGCAGCGCGCCGCAGCGGGCCGCTTGGCATCCGCAGGGCCTCTGCGGGAGGGAGGCTCAGTGCTGCAGAGAGGTCTGTCGTTCAGTCGGTGGATGGGTGAGTCAGTGAGTGAGTGAGTGCAGGGCGACCGTCGGTCCGGGCTGCAGGCGGCGGAATCAGCAGGCGGCGCTCTTCCCAGGAGACCCGCGCAGGCGTGGCATTTCTTCTTTGGGAACCGAAGAGGCGGGCGGCGGCGGCTGCGAGTAGAGCGGGCGCAATTGGACTGACGGGTCGCCAGGGGCTCAAGTCTGCTCCCGGGACTTGAGAGCCCCTGTGTGGATGCCGGCGCGGCGCAGCGCGCGTCCATAGCACGGGTGAGGTTCCGGGAGCGCCTGAGTGAGTGAGCACCAATAGGTCCCTTTCTTTGCCAGGGGGCGGGGAAGGGTGTGGGACGTGGAGTTCGGGTTTGTCTCCCCCCACCGTTGCGCCAGGATCCAGAGCAGGCCCCGCGGAACGCCTCAGCAGGCTGGGAGGGGGGCTCGGGGAGAAGGATGGTCTGCCCCGCAACTCCCACCAAGCAGCTGATGGCAGAGAGGTGGCTTTGGGCTGGGCCCAGGAAAGCCGGGGAGGAGAAACCTTGGAATTCTGCGGGACTCAATTGTCCCTGTCGCAGCCGCGAGGCTTGGCACTGGAGTTTAGTGTGTGTGAGGGGAGGGCGGGAAAGTCGACTTGGAGGCTCCACCTGGGCAGAAAGTCCACTTGAGCACAGGAGGAGAGCCAGGGACAGAGAGCAGAGCGTACCGGGTCTGTTTCTTGGCTCCCAAGTATGTCTGGATGCATCCATGCCGTCCACATGGGTCCTTGGATCCAATGAGTCCTGGTTCTTCAGGGTTCTGATTTTGCACACATTGTGGGAAGCACGGTTCCCTTTGGCCAGGCTCGCCGCTTCCCTCCCTGAGAAGAGCCTGGCCTGGGTTTGCATGGATGACTGGGAAGGAGAAGGGGCTCAGAACCAGTCCAGGTCCGAGGATTCCCCGGAGGAAGAGAGGCGAGCCTCCTCTTGCTTCAGCTGGGCTGCAGGAGCCCGAAGAGTCGCTTCCCGGCCTCTTGCCCAGGGGCCATCCGATTTTCTGCGGAGGAGCCAGGGGGGGCAGAAGGCCCCTTGCGGGGAAGGAGGGACCCGAGCTTCCTCCTTCCCCCAGGACCCCTTGCCTGCAGAGGAGGGCCCATCTCCCCGCAGGTGGGGCTCCGCAGGTGAGGAAGCGGCCTGCCAGGGCGGCCCACACCTTTCCCTTGCCCATGGCGGCCTGCGCGTCTCTGTAGGAAGCATATTCCTCGGGCGACAGGCTCTTGAGCCAGCGGTCCAGGTCCAGCCTGTAGCGCGCGCGCAGCTCCTCCGCCTGCCTCTCGTGAAGCTGCTTCAGGCTCCGCGGGAGTCGCTGCCAGCGTCTGCCGATCTCCACCCTGCGCTCCCTCGGGGCAGATGCCTCAGCTCCTCGCTGGCCCAGCAATCTCGGTGAAACTTGTGGTATCCATTCTGGGGTTTCTCGGGTTCTCCCCGCAGCCGCAGCGTTCCCCCGTGGAGCTGGAGGGGTTCCCGGAGAGGCTGGTCGGTGCGGGGGCCTGGAGGGCTGTCACCTTTCCCGGGGGCGGCTCCTGGGAGCCTTGGGCTGGGCGACGCGCGGGCACCAGGGATGTCTTGGAATGGGGCCGGGTCAGGGTGGTCTTCCTTGAATCGAGCCAGTTTCTCCTCGTAGAGCTTTTTCTCTCGTGGAAGGCGCGCACGTACTGCTGCCTCACGTGCTCCGGGAGCTGCTTGTACTTCTCGCTCAGCAGTCTGCTGTGCGCGGTTGTTGAGGTCCGGGTACAGCGAGAGTACTGGGCCCTCTGCTCCCTGTAGAAGCGTAGGTAGGCGGTAGGGGCCTTTTGGGGAAGTCGGGGTGCTTCTTGGGCGCCTGAGCCTTGGGGAGCGTTGCGCGCGGCGCTTGGCTTCCCGCACCAGCGCCGACAGGGTGCGCGACTTCCTCAGCTTGTGCGAAATCTCCAGCCACCTCAGTCTGCACATGTCCCCCGAGAACTTTCCAAAGCTACTCTGTCCCAGTCCAGCTCGGCCTGGGTCTTCTGGAATCCTCGCCGATCGTCAGCTGCCACATTGTCTCTATGGCTTCCAGGAGCCGCAGGGTGTCTCTCGGAGACCAGCACCCTTGCGTGGGAAGCGAGGCCATGTCCACTCGGTCTCTCGCTCAGGCAGAGGCCCCAACAGCAGTGGCCTCTTCACACACGCCGTCTCTCGCACTCACGCACCTGGCACCGGGTGGGCACTTGCTAGGCTCGCTTGCTGGGGCGGACCTCAGGAAGAAACACAAGGCTGAGTGCACGCACTGCACTCGCGATTCCGACTGTCCCGCAGTCTCTCCCGCGTGCTCTTGCTCGCAGAGAAAGGGGCCTTGGGTTCAGCAGTCTGTGAAGCCTGGCTCTCGGGACAGGGGACGCCGCGATGTGCCTCTCTCGGGGGTCTTCCTGCCAGTGCCTGTGGGCGGAGCCCTCACTCCCTTGGCGGAAGCCCCTGCAGGCCCCACCCTGGCGGGATTCCCCAGCTCCGTGGTGAATTAGGGGCAGGGCACACCTGAACACGCACTCAGCGCTCGGTCAGTTCTTTTCTCTTCTCTTCTGCCTGGCACGATCCCAGAAAACGACCGGCTCAGCTCCCGGACACAGGGTCTATCTCACCTCCTAGGTCAGTCGGAGGTGTGAGAACAAAACGAAAATAAATAAAATAAGAGAAAAAAAAATAAAGAAGTCCAGGAGTCGTTGACATCTGAACTTCTGGGGTGCCTTGACCACACAGGTTGGCAGTTGCAATGGAAGGCTGAGACCTCGCCCCCTCTGGCGTCTGGACATGTTTGTCCGATCAGATTTTCCTGACCCTTCCATAAAGTGTTGCATGGCGTACATTTGTGTTTTTGTTGTTATCTTTTACACGTAGGTGTGTGTGGTCGTGTGCTTTTGGACCTTTTTCTTTTAGGTATTTTTTTTGGACTGCCCATCTGGAGCTCTGGGGTGACCTCTGGAATCAGCCTGCAGGATTGCTCTACCTCCTTTTTGGCTTTTCTCTGATGTTTCTCGGCTTGCCTTCCAGGAAGGTTAGCTGCCATTTCCAACAAGCATTTGAAGAATATTCTGGCACCCGATCTCAGTCCTTCTGCTTGGAGGCAGACACTTAATCCCTGAGCCATCTGACCTTCCCCTAATTTTTTCTAGGGGAATTTTACAAGGACTGCATTCCTTATTGCTACACTCCAAACACACACACACACACACACACACACACACACACACACACACACACACACGTAGTCACACACGCAAGCACAGGCATACATACCTAGAGAGGGAGGGGGAGGGAGGGAGGAGAGAGAGAGGAGGGAGGAGAGAGAGAGAGGGGAGAAGAGAGAAGAGAGGAGCATATTTTTGACCTTTTGAGAGCTACCATTTCCAGTACCGGACTTGATAAGAGACAGAATAACTCCTCTGCCTCTGCCCTATGGAAGCAACTGCATCGGTTCGCTTTCCTCTTGTGAACTGATGAAGCCCCCAGCCCTTTCTCCAACTGGACTATTTTCATCTAGACTTTGAAAACTACAATTGAACCACTGCTTTCAAGGTTTCTTTTTTGGGAATCACTTCCTTCTTCCCCCCTGAAACCGATTTCTTAAAATATCTGTTGACTGCTTGATAACAGTTCTGTGTAGACCCGACTTCACTTTTTCGAGTACTGATTGCGATGGATTTCCAAGCGATTTCCCCTCTTCTGAGTCGAAAAGGATGGAAGGGGAGGGAGAGTTTGCAACATCTTCCACCTGTGGATATTCTTACTTTCCCTCTCTATGGATTCTGTAGATCCAGAGGATTGCTGTATTGCAGTCGGAGAGATAGTTTACTCAACTTCCTTTTCCCTTCCTAGTGTAGAACAATATTATTCCCATTTTGAACTTTGGTCACTGTACAGCTTGTGAGGCGACACTCGGACTTAGAACCGCCTGAGAAGGAAGGAAGGGTTGTGAGGACGATGCACATCACTTCTTTTTCTTGAAGTTGTCAGTGTCGGGGTTTGATCCTCTAGACGATCTCTGTCTTAGGTTCCGCACAGCGGGCAGTGATATCACTCATCTTTCTGCCGGTGCACAGAGTCCAAGATGTCCTGTTCCTTCCCTGGGTGTTTCCTAAGGAGCGAGCTCCTTTTTGGGTGTTTGAAGGCTTTGGCTGAAACCGTCCCCCTGGTGCTGAGGAGGTAACAGGATATCCGCACCGTGTGGGTTGACTCCCAAGTGGAAGGGTTCCAGACTTTGCAGCGGCAGCACGAGGATGCACGAGAGCGGGGACTGCCTTTTCCAGGAAGCCCTGGACTTTGTTGGGGAAGAGCAGCGCGCCCAGCGGGGCCGCTTGGCATCCGCAGGGCCTCTGCGGGAGGGAGGCTCAGTGCTGCAGAGAGGTCTGTGTTCAGTCGTGGATGGTGAGTCAGTGAGTGAGTGAGTGCAGGGCGACCGTCGGTCGGGCTGCAGGCGGCGGAATCACGGCGGCGGCTTTCCCAGGAGAACCGCCCACGCGTGGCATTTCTTCTTTGGGAACCGAAGAGGCGGGCGGCGGCTGCGAGGTAGGCGGGCGCCATTGGACTGACGGGTGCCCAGGGGCTCAAGTCTGCTCCCGGGACTTGAGAGCCCCTGTGTGGAATGCCGGCGCGGGGCGCGCAGCGTCCATAGCACACCGGGCTGAGGTTCCGGGCGGCCTGAGTGAGTGGCACCAATAGGTCCCTTTCTTTGCCAGGGGGCGGGGGGGGAAGGGGTGGGACCGTGGAGTTCGGGTTTGTCTCCCGCCACCGTGCGCCAGAATCCAGAGCAGGCCCGCGGACCGCCTCAGCAGGCTGGGAGGGGGGGGCTCGGGAGAAGGATGAGTCTGCCCCGCAACTCCCACCAAGCAGCTGATGGCGAGAGGTGGCTTTGGGCTGGGCCCAGGAAGCCGGGGAGACCCTTGGAAATTCTGCGGGACTCAATTGTCCCTGTCGCAGCCCCGCGGGCTTGGGACCTGGAGTTTATGTGTGTGAGAAGGGAGAGCGGAAGAAGTCGACTTGGAGGCTCCCCCTGGAGCAGAAAGTCCACTTGAGCACGGAGGAGAGCGGGACAGGAGCAGAGCGGGGTACCGGCTCCTTGTTCCTTGGCGCTCCCAGTATGTCTGGATGCATCCATGCCGTCCACATGGCGTCCTTGGGATCCATGAGTCCTGGTTCTTCAGGGTTCTGATTTTCGCACACATTGTGGGAAGCACGGTTCCCTTTGGCCAGGCTCGCCGCTTCCCTCCCTGAGAAGAGCCTGGCCTGGGTTTGCATGATGACTGGGAAGGAGAAGGGGCTCAGAACCAGTCCAGTCCGAGGATTCCCCGGAGGAAGGAGGCGAGGCCCTCCTCTTGCTTCAGCTGGCTGCAGGAGCCCGAAGAGTCGCTTCCCGGGTCCTCTTGCCAGGGGCCATCCGATTTTCTGCGGAGAGCCAGAGGGCTGAGGCAGAAGGCCCCTTGCGGGAAGGAGGACCCAGCTTCCTCCTTCCCCCAGGACCCCTTGCCTGCAGAGGAGGGCCCATCCTCCCGCGCAGGTGGGGCTCGCAGGTGGGAAGCGGCCTGCCAGGCGGCCCAACACTTTCCCTTGCCCATGGCGGCCTGCGCGTCTCTGTAGGAAGCATATTCCTCGGGCGCAGGCTCTTGAGCCAGCGGTCAGGCTCAGCCTGTAGCGCGGCGCAGCTCCTCCGCCTGCCTCTCGTGAAGCTGCTTTAGGCTCCGCGGGAGTCGCTGCCAGCGTCTGCCGATCTCCACCCTGCGCTCCCTCGGGGGCAGAGCCTCAGCTCCTCGCTGGCCCAGCAATCTCGGTGAAACTTGTGGTATCCATTCATGGGGGTTTTCTGGGTTCTCCGCAGCCGCAGCGTTCCCCGTGGAGCTGGAGGGGTGTCCCGGAGAGGCTGGTCGGTGCGGGGGCCTGGAGGGCTGTCACCTTTCCCGGGGCGGCTCCTGGGAGCCTTGGGCTGGGCGACGCGCGGGCACCAGGGATGTCTTGGAATGCCGGGCCGGGTCAGGGTGGTCTTCCTTGAATCGAGCCAGTTTCTCCTCGTAGAGCTCTTTCTCCTCGTGGAAGGCGCGCACGTACTGTGCTCACGTGCTCCGGGAGCTGCTTGTACTTCTCGCTCAGCAGTCTGCTGAGCTGCGGGTTGTTGAGGTCAGGGTACAGCCGAGAGTACTGGGCCCTCTGCTCCCTGTAGAAGCGTAGGTAGGCGGTCAGGGCCTTTTGGGGAAGTCGGGTGCTTCTTGGGCGCCTGAGCCTTGGGGAGGCGTTGCGCGGGCGCTTGGCTTCCGACCCCAGCGCCGACAGGTGCGCGACTTCCTCAGCTTGTCGAAATCTCCAGCCACCTCAGTCTGCACATGTTCCGAGAACTTTCCAAAAGCACTCTGTCCCAGTCCAGCTCGGCCTGGGTCTTCTGGAATCTCGCCGATCGTCAGGCCACATTGTTCTCTATGGCTTCCAGGAGCCGCAGGGTGTCTCTCGGAGACCAGCACCCTTGCGTGGGAAGCGAGGCCATGTCCACTCAGGTCTCTCGCTCAGGCAGAGGCCCCAACAGCAGCTGGCCTCTTCACACACGCAGTCTCTCGCACTCAGCACCTGGCACCGGGTGGGCACTTGCTAGGCTCGCTGCTGGGCGGACCTCAAGGAAGAAACACAAGGCTGAGTGCACACTGCACTCGCGATTCCGACTGTCCCGCAGTCTCTCCCGCGTGCTCTTGCTCCGCAGAGAAAGGGGCCTTGGATTCAGCAGTCTGTGAAGCCTGGGCTCTCGGGACAGGGGACGCCGCGATGTGCCTCCTTCGGGGGTCTTCCTGCAAGTGCCTGTGGGCGGAGCCCTCACTCCCTTGGCGGAAGCCCTGCGCCCCACCCTGGCGGGTTCCCCAGCTCCGTGGTGTAGATTAGGGGCAGGGCACCCTGAACACGCACTCAGCGCTCGTCAGTTCTTTTCTCTTCTCTTCTGCCTGGCACGTCCCAGCACCGACAGGCTCCGCTCCCGGCACCGTGTCTATCTCACCTGGTCCTCGGAGGTGTGAGTACGATAAATATAAGATAGAAATAAAAATAAGAAGTCCAGGAGCTAGTTGACATCTGAACTTCTGGGGTGCCTTGACCACACAGGTTGGCAAGTTGCAATGGAAGGCTGGACCTCGCCCACTCTGGTCGTCTGGACATGTTGTTCCGAATCAAAGATTTTCCTGACCTTTCCATAAAGTGATTTGCATGGCGTACATTTGTGTATTTGCGATTGATTATCTTTTACACAGTAGGTGTGTAGTGGTAACGTGATGCTTTTGGAAAACCTTTTTCTTTACAATGTATTTATTTTTGGCATGCCACTCTGGAGCTCTGAGGGTGACCTCTGGAATCAGCCTGCAGGATTGCTCTACCTCCTTTTTGGCTTTTCTCTGATGTTTCTGAGCTTGCCTTCCAGGAAGGTTAGCTGCCATTTCCAACAAGCATTTGAGAATATTCTGGCACCCGATCTCAGGTCCTTCTGCTTGGGAGGCAGACCCTATATCCTGAGCCATCTGACCCTTCCCCTAATTTCTTTTCTGGAGAATTTACAGGACTGCATTCCTTATTGCTACACTCCAAACACACCCACAAACACACACCCACACACACACACACACCACACCGTAGTCACACACGCAAGCACAGGCATACTACCTAGAGAGGGGGGGGAGGGAGGGAGAGGGAGAGAGAGAGGAGAGAGAGAGAGAGAGAGAGGGAGAGAGAGAGAGGAGGAAGCTATTTTTTGACCTGTTGAGAGCTACCATTTCCAGTACAGGACTTGATAGAGACAGAATAACTCCTCTGCCTCTTCCCATATGGAAGCAACTGCATCGGTTCGCTTTCCTCTTGTGAACTGATGAAGCCCCAGCCCTTTCTCCAACTGGACTATTTTCATCTAGACTTTGAAAACTACAATTGAACCACTGTTTCACAGGTTTCTTTTTTGGGAATCACTTCCTTCTTCCCCCTTGAAAACCGATTTCTTAAAATATCTGTTGGACTGCTTGATAACAGTTCTGTGTAGACCCGACTTCAACTTTTTCGAGTACTGAATTCGATGGATTTCCAAGCGATTTCCCCTCTTCTGAGTCGAAGATGATGGAAGGGGAGGGAGAGTTGGCAACTCTTCCCCCTGTAGATTTCTTACTTTCCCTCTCTATGGATTCTGTAGATCCAGAGGATTTGTGTATTGCAGTCGAGAGAGTGAGTAGTTTACTCCACTTCCTTTTCCCTTCCTAGTGTAGAACAATTATTCCCATTTTGACTTTGGTCACTGTACAGCTTGTGAGGCAGACACTCGGACTTAGAACCGCCTATGGAAGGAGAAGAGGGTTGTGAGGACGATGCACATCCACTTCTTTTTCTTTGGAAGTTGTCAAGTGTCGGGGATTTGATCCCTAAGACGATCTCTGTCTTAGGGTTCCGACAGCGGGCAGTGATATCACTCATCTTTCTGCCGGTGCACACGAGTCCAGATGTCCTGTTCCTTCCCTGGGTGAGTTTCCTAAGGAGCGAGCTCATTTTTGGAGTGTTTGAAGGCTTTGGCTGAAACCGTCCCCCTGGTGCTGGGAGGTCAGGATATCCACCGTGTGGGTTGACTCCAAGTGGAAGGGTTCCAGACTTTGCCAGCGGCAGCACGAGGATTGCACGAGAGCGGGGACTGCCTTTTCCCAGGAAGCCCTGGACTTGGTTGGGGAAGAGCAGCGCGCGCCAGCGGGGCCGCTTGGCATCCGCCAGGGCCTCTGCGGGAGGGAGGCTCAGTGCTGCAGGAGGTCTGTGTCAGTCGGTGGATGGGTGAGTGAGTGAGTGAGTGAGTGAGTGAGTGAGTGCAGGCGACCTCCGTCCGGCTGCAGGGGGGGTCAGCAGGCGGCGGCTTTCCCAGGAGACCCGCGCAGGCGTGGCATTTCTTCTTTGGGAACCGAAGACGGCTGCAGAGCGGCGGTGCAATTGGACTGACGGGTCGCCAGGGCTCAATCTGCTCCCCGGGACTTGAGAGCCCCTGTGTGGAATGCCGCGCGGGCGGCAGCGTCTAGCAACCGGCTGAGGTTCGGGAGGCCTGAGTGAGTGAGCACATAGGTCCCTTTCTTTGCCAGGGGGGGGGGGAGGGTGGGGACCGTGGAGTTCGGGTTGTTTCCCCGCACCTTGCCCAGAGATCCAGAGCAGGCCCCGCGACCGCCTCAGCAGGCTGGGAGGGGGGGGCTCGGGAGAAGGATGAGTCGCCCCGCAACTCCCCACAAGCAGCTGATGGCAGAGGGTGGCTTTGGGCTGGGCCCAGGAAACGGGGAGAAACCCTTGGAAATCTGCGGGACTCAATTGTCCCTGTTGCAGCCCCGCGGAGCTTGGGACCTGGAGTTTAGTGTGTGTGGAAGGGAGAGGCGGAAGAAGTCGACTTGGAGGCTCCACCTGGAGCAGAAAGTCCACTTGAGCACGGAGGAGAGCCAGGGACAGAGAGCAGAGCGGGTACCGGCTCCTTTTCCTTGGCGCTCCCAATATGTTGGATGCATCCATGCCGTCCACATGGCGTCCTTGGGATCCAATGAGTCCTGGTTCTTCAGGGTTCTGATTTTCGCACACATTGTGGGAAGCACGGTTCCCTTTGGCCAGGCTCGCCGCTTCCCTCCCTGAGAAGAGCCTGGCCTGGTTTGCATGGATGAATGGGAAGGAGAAGGGGCTCAGAACCAGTCCAGGTCCGAGGATTCCCCGGAGGAAGAGAGGGAGGCCCCCTCTTGCTTCAGCTGGGTGCTGGAGCCCGAAGAGTCGCTTCCCGGTCCTCTTGCCAGGGGCCATCCGATTTTCTGCGGAGGAGCCAGAGGGGCTGAGGCAGAAGGCCCCTTGCGGGGAAGGAGGGACCCGAGCTTCCTCCTTCCCCCCGGACCCCTTGCCTGCAGAGGAGGGCCCCTCCCGCGCAGGTGGGGCTCGCTCGCAGGTGAGGAAGCGGCCTGCCAGGGCGGCCCACACCTTTCCCTTGCCCATGGCGCCTGCGCGTCTCTGTAGAAGCATATTCCTCGGGCGACAGGCTCTTGAGCCAGCGGTCCAGCTCAGCCTGTACGCGCGGCAGCAGTCCTCGCCTGCCTCTCGTGAAGCTGCTTCAGGCTCCGCGGGAGTCGCGCCAGCGTCGCGATCTCCACCCTGGCTCCCTCGGGGGCAGATGCCTCCGCTCCTCGCTGGCCCAGCAATCTCGGTGAAACTTGTGGTATCCATTCATGGGGGGTTTCTCGGGTTCTCCCCGCAGCCGCAGCGTTTCCCCGTGGAGCTGGAGGGGTGTCCGGAGAGGCTGGTCGGTGCGGGGGCCTGGAGGGCTGTCACCTTTCCCGGGGGCGGCTCCTGGGAGCCTTGGGCTGGGCGACCGGGGGCACCAGGGATGTCTGGATGCCGGCCGGGTCAGGGTGGTCTTCCTTGAATGAGCCAGTTTCTCCTCGTAGAGCTCTTTCTCCTCGTGGAAGGCGCGCAGTACTGCTGCCTCACGTGCTCCGGGAGCTGCTTGTACTTCTCGCTCAGCAGTCTGCTGAGCTGCGGGTTGTTGAGGTCAGGTACAGCGAGAGTACTGGGCCCTCTGCTCCCTGTAGACGTAGGTAGGCGTCAGGGGCCTTTTGGGAAGTCGGGGTGCTTCTTGGGCGCTGAGCCTGGGGAGGCGTTGCGCGCGGCGCTTGGCTTCCGCACCAGCGCCGACAGGGTGCGCGACTTCCTCAGCTTGTGCGAAATCTCCACACCTCAGTCTGCCACTGTCCCCGAGAACTTTCCAAAGCTACTCTGTCCCAGTCCAGCTCGCTGGTCTTCTGGAATCCTCGGATCGTCAGCGCCACATTGTTCTCTATGGCTTCCAGGAGCCGCAGGGTGTCTCCGGAGACCAGCACCCTTGCTGGGGAAGCGAGGCCATGTCCACTCAGGTCTTCGCTCAGGCAGAGGCCCCAACAGCAGCTGGCCTCTTCACACACGCAGTCTCTCGCACCTCACGCACCTGGCACCGGGTGGGCACTTGCTAGGCTCGCTTGCTGGGGCGGACCTCAAGGAAGAACACAAGGTGAGTGCACGCATGCACTCGCGATTCCGACTGTCCCGCAGTCTCTCCCGCGTGCTCTTGCTCGCAGAGAGAAGGGGCCTTGGGATTCAGCAGTCTGTGAAGCCTGGGCTCTCGGACAGGGGACCCCGGATGTGCCTCTCTCGGGGGTCTTCCTGCAAGTGCCTGTGGGCGGAGCCCTCACTCCCTTGGCGGAAGCCCCTGCAGGCCCCACCCTGGCGGGATTCCCCAGCTCCGTTGAATTAGGGGCAGGGCACACCTGAACACGCACTCAGCGCTCGGTCAGTTCTTTTCTCTTCTCTTCTGCCTGGCACGATCCCAGAACACGACAGGCTCAGCTCCCGGACACAGTGTCTATCTCACATCCTAGGTCAGTCGGAGGATGTGAGATACAAAACGAAAATAATAAAATAAGAGAAAATAAAATGTTTTCCTCTGGCTCTCCTTCTATGCAATTGTGTTTATACCTTCAGAGAAAGAAGGACGGAAAAAGGAAGTTTCCGTGAAAATGAACACGAGGCTTACAGAGTCGTGAAAGACACACGTTCTATGACCTATCAACTCAGGGTCAAGAAATTCAAGGATTAATTCATTCCCATGAAATTGCTGGTTCAAAATCGAATCTTCCCTCCTCGCGCTTCCAAATTCAGCACTCGGGGAGGTGAGACAGGATTGGATAGGTGCTTGGGTCAGGTGTGTGAAAAAGGAGGTTCTCCCCCCATGCAGAAATCGAAAGATTTCTGCTGAGCTAAGAAATTTCAAAGATCCAGGAAAGCCCAAACTACAGAGAAAGACCCTCTTCAATCTCCCTGAAGGGAAGAAGTAAAGAAAGTTTTCCCGATGCCTCTACCCGTGTGCACGAGGATGACTTTCCAGACTTGGATGAGTTCTGCCGGTGCTTTGGCCTCCTAGCTCCTAGCTCCTAGCAATCAGGCCGCAGACTGAGGCTGTGGGCGCGCACTGTGATGACGCCTGAAGCTCCTTTCACACCGCTTTCTTCCGGTACCCCCCCTGCAACTTCCACTATCCAATCAGGTCAGAGTCTGAATAAATCCGCCCCTTACATCCCCGCCGCACCTGATTGACCGCACCTACTCACCATCCTGCTAAAGAGATTGGAAGTAGCTTTGTTCAAGGTGACTGACTGAGGCTTGAAAGATGAAGAGCAGATGTCCTGTGGAAAGCAAGGACTTGCTCATACATTGACTGACACCATTTTGTAAACTTAGGAGAATTCTGCTTGTGATTTACGTTATCACAAGAGCAGGCGTTGTCTCTCTGTGGTCGCTTTCCGTGACTCAGTTTTGGAATCACTGTGGATTCGCTATAAACTGTGAAAGGTTGAGAGAAATTCCCGTGTTCCTGAAGCCTCTCCTTCCTTTGCCAATTGTGCTTATAACTTCAGGAAAGAAAGACGTAAAAAAGGAAGTTTCCGTGAAAACCAACACGCGCTTACCGAGTCGTGAAGACACAGTTCTATGATCCCTCACACTCAGGGTCAGAAATGTCAAGATTACAAATCCCCATGGCTGCTTCTTCATATCGAATCTTCCATCGCTCACACTTTATTCAGCACTCAGGGAGGGTGATACAGGGACTATGAATTTGAACTGAACTGAAGCCCCTGGCTCTGGAGACCCGTGTCTCAGAAAATTAGCCAAACACATCACTACGGGCGTGCAGAGTGTTAATGCTATTTATCTATCTATTATGTATCCATATTACGATCTATCTATCTATCTGTCTTCTGCTGCTGTCTGTCTATCTATCTATCTATCATACTATCTATCTATCTATCTATCAATCAAGGTTATCTACTTATTTATTCTACGCACATCTTGTTTACTACAGTACGATGAGAATACCACCTTCCCCACAACAGGAACCAGTAAAATTTATCCCCAAAGCAATTCAGTAGAAAACAGGTCTGTTTCAGAATTGAAAACCAAAAATAAAAGGGGAACCTTTCCTAAGTCTTTAAGTCTATTTGAAAGAGAGAAAAAACCCAAATCCCATCATTGGCTGTACAGTCCCGTCGCCCCCCCCTCCTCCTCCCCATCTCCTCCCTCTCCCTCCTCCCCGCTCCCCCACCCGGAGTGCCGGTGGCGACGCCTGGGTTCTGCTGCACGCGTGGATTTGCTGGCTGTTAGCTGGTGTCCATTCTTTCATATTAGGCATCCCGCTGTGCATCCAGCTCCTCCGCCGAGAGCTGCTGTTTGGAATGCGCGGTTCCTCGGCCTCTTCCTGCTGCCAGCTGCCTCGGCGGTCCTCGGTTACCACACCACTGCCCAAATGCCTCCCAGCCGCCTCCGCCTCCGCTTTGCTTTGTGTGGTCTCCGCTGTGCGTCAACTGTGACGTCACGGCTGGCTGTCCATAGGGCGGCCACGCAGAGGGACACCGTTGTATTGCCTCATGGCCTCCAGGCGTCTGCCTTCCGCTCAAAGTGCATGCGTGCCGTCCTAAGCTTCGCCCCACCGATCGTAGTGCACGGCTGCTTCTTCAGCATTCCGAATCAGCGAAGACTTCCCGAACGTAAGCTCCACGGCCCGAAGTGCAGGTTTGACAGCAGAAGTCTGCCGCCGGTCTCCAGGCGGCTCCGCCCCCGAAGCCGTGCCGAAGAGGTCGTGCTGCCCTTGTCGGGCAGCCGCTTCGGCCCGCTGTAGGGCGCCGGCCGATTCCTGGACGCCGTGGGCGAGGGCCGGCCGGTTCGCATGGGCCCGCGCTGCGCCGCCGCCCCGCGGCAGCCCTGCCAACGGCCCTGCGGCTCGTCCCCGGCCTGCGCGCCCGCCGCGCTGGCTCCGGTTCAGCTTGATGATGTCGTCCAGAGACATATCCATTTGGAGGCCATGGCGGGCGCGCAATCGGGGTCTCGGCTCCTAAAATGTAATTTGAGAAACTTTCGAATAGCTTGTGTTCCTCTGCCTCTCCTCCTTTGCCAATTGTGTTTATACCTTCAGGAGAGAAGACGGAAAAAAAAAGGAAGTTTCCGGAAAAGAACACGAGGGTTACAGAATCGTGAAAGACACACGTTCTATGACCTATCAAATCAGGGTCAAGAATGTCAAGGATTAATACATTCCCTGAAATTGCTGTCTTCAAATCGAATCTTCCCTCGCCCGCTTCCAAATTCAGCACTCGGGGAGGTGAGACGGATTGGATAGGTGCTTGGGTCAGTGTGTGAAAAAAGGAGTTCTACCCCCAACGCAGAAATCGAAAGATTTCTGCTGAGCTAAGAAATTTCAAAGATCCCGGAAAGCCCAAACTACAGAGAAAGACCCTCTTCATCTCCCTGAAGGGAAGAAAGCAAGAAAAGTTTTCCCGATGCTTACCCGTGTGCACAGGAGGATGACTTTCCAGAACTTGGACGAGTTCTGCGGGTGCTTTGGCTCCTAGCTCTGCTCCTAGCAATCCAGGCCGCACCTGAGGCTGCAGCGCACTGGATTGCGGCCTGAAGCTCCTTTCACACCTCTTTCTTCCGGATCTCCCCCTTTGCAACTTCCACTTCCAATCAGATCAGGAGTCTGGATAAATCCGCCTACTCCCATTATCCTATCATCCCCGCACCTGATTGACGCACCCTACTCACATTCTGCTAAACGAGATTGGAATGTAGCTTTGTTCAAGGTGACTGACTGAGGCTTGAAAGATGAAGAGGATGTCATGTGGAAAGCAAGGGACTTGCTCACACAACTGGACACCATTTTGCCTATCTTATGGAGCAACTCTCTTGTGATTTACGTTTATCACAAGAGCAGGCCTGTCTTCTGTGTTAGGCATTCCGTGACTCAAGTGTTGGAATCCTGTGGATTCGCTATAAAACTGTGATGAAAAGGTTGAGAGATATTCCCCTGTGTTCCTGAAGCCTCTCCTTCCTTGCCACATTGTGCTTATACTTCAGAGAAAGAAGGCGTAAAAAAGGAAGTTTCCGTGAAAACGAACACGCGGTTACAGAGTCGAAAGACACAGTTTCTATGATCCATCAACTCAGGGTCAAGAAATGTCAAGGATTAAAAATCCCCATGAGAATTGCTGTCTTCAAATCGAATCTCCATCGCTCACACTTATAATTTCAGCACTCAGGGAGGTGATACGGGACTTGAATTTGAACTGAACTGAAGCCCGCCTGGCCTCTGGAGACCCTGTCTCAGAAAATTAGCCAAAAACACATCACTACGTTGGCGAGTGTTAAAATGTAATTTATCTATCATTTTTGTATCCATCTATTTACCTATCTATCTATTCTGTCTGTCTTCTGTCTGTCTATCTATCTATCTATCTATCTATCTATCTTCTATCAATCAAGGTATCTACTTATTTATTCTACGCACACTCTTTTTACTACAGTAACGATGAGAATACCACCTTCCCCCACAACAGGAACCAGTAAAATTTATCCCCAAAGAATTCAGTAGAAAACAGGTCTGTTTCAGAATTTGAAAACGAAAAAAAAAGGGGGAAAAACCTTTCCCAAGTTTTTAAGTCCTATTGAAAAGAAAACCCCAATCCCATCATTGGCTGAACAGTCCAGTCGCCCCCCTCCCCCCTCCCTCCCCCTCCCACTGGAGTGCCGTGTGCGACGCCTGGGTTCTGCTGCACAGGTGGATTTGCTGGCTGTTTAGTGGTGTCCATCTTTCAGGTAGGCATCCAGCTGTGCATCCAGCTCCTCCCCGAGAGCTGCTGTTTGGAACTGGCGCGGTCCTCGGCTCTTCCCGCTGCCAGCTGCCTCGGCGATCCCTCTGGGGGGTACCCCCACCACTGCCAAATGCTCCCGAGCCGCCTCCGCCTCTGCCTCTGCTTCTGCTTTGTGTGGGTCTCCGCTGTGCGTCAACCTGTGACGTCACGAGCTGGATGTCCATAGGGCGGCCACGCAGAGGGGACCCCGTTGTATTGCCTCATGGCCTCCAGGGCGTCTGCCTTCCGCTCGAAGTGCAGGTAATGCCGTCCCTAAGCTTCGCCCACACCGCTCGTAGTGCACGGCTGCCTTCTTAGCGTTCGAATTCAGCGAAGACTTCCGAACGTGGCCCGAACAGCCGAAATGCAGGTTTGACACAGAAGTCTGCCGCGGTCTCCAGGCCGGCTCCGCCCCCGAAGCCGCTGCGCAAGAGGTCGTGCTGCACTTGTCGGGCAGCCGCTTGGCCCGCTGTAGGGCGCGGCCGATTCCTGGCGCGCGACGCCGCGGCGAGGGCCGGCCGGTTCCGCATGGGGCCCGCCGCGGCGGCCGCCCTGCCAAGCGGCCCTGCCCGTCCCCGGCTCCGCGCCGCGGCCGCCGCGCTGGCTCCGGTTCAGCTTGATGATGTCGTCCAGAGACATATCCATCTTGGAGGCCATTGGGGCGCGATCGGGGGTCTCGGCTCTAGAATGTAATTTGAGAAAACTTTCGGTATCTGTGTTCCCCTAGCCTCTCCTTCCTTTGCCCGATCGGGTTATACCTTCAGAGAAAGAAGCAGAACAAAAGGAAGTTTCCGTGAAGATGAGCACGAGGCTTACAGAAGTCGTGAAGACGACCCACGTTCTACGACCTTCAACTCGGGGTCAAGATGTCAAGGATTACTAGATTCCCATGAGATCGCTGTCTTCAAAGCAATCTCCCACCGCTCACGCTTCCGAATTCAGCACTCAGGGAGGTGAGGCAGGATTGGAGCGTGCTTGGGTCACGTGTGTGGAAAGGAGGTTCTACCCCCACGCTCTAGAAAGATTCTCTGCTGAGCTAAGAAATTCAAAGATCCAGGAAAGCCCAAACTACAGAGAGAAAGACCCTCTTCGATCTCCTGAAGGGAAGAAAGCAAAGAAAGTTTTCCCGATGCCTCTACCCGTGTGCACAGGAGGACGACTTTCCAGACCTGGATGAGTTCTGCCGGGTGCTCTGGGCCTCCTAGCTCCTAGCAATCCAGGCGCAGTCTGGGCTGCACTGCACTGATGCGCCTGAAGCTTCTCTCACACTCTTTCTTCCGGTCTCTCCCCCTTGGCAACTTCCACTCTCCAATCAGATCGGAGTCTGGATAAAATCCGCCTCCTCCCATTATCCTATCATCCCCGCACCTGATTGACCGCGCCTACTCACCCTCCTGCTCAACGAGATTGGAATGTAGCTTTGTTCAAGGTGACTGATGAGGCTTGAAAGATGAAGAGAAGATGCCATGTGGAAAGCAAGGACTTGCTCACACATTGACTGACACCATTTGCTCATCTTATGGAGCACTCTCCTTGTGATTTACGTGTCACAAAGGGGGGCCTGCCTCTCTGTGGTAGACATTCCGTGGACTCCAAGTGTTGGCACCATTGTGGTTCGGTATAAACTGTGAAAAGGTTGCGGGACTATTCCTGTGTTCCTGAAGCCTCTCCTTCCTTGCCAATCGTGTTTACATTAACTTCAGAGAAAGAGGACAGTAAAAAAGGAAGTTTCCGTGAAAATGAACGTGAGGCTTACCAGAGTCATGACGAACACAGTTTCTATGATCCCTCAACTCGGGGTCAGAAGAGGTCAAGGATTAAAAAATTCCCATGAGATTGCTGTCTTCCAATCAAATCTTCCATCGCTCACACGTATAATTTCAGCACTCGGGGAGTGAGCCAGGATTACTATGAATTTGAACTGAAGCCACGCCTGGCCTCTGGAGACCCTGTCTCAGAAAATTAGCCAAACACATCACTACGGGCGCGTGTGTTAAAATGTTAATTTATCTATCGATTTATGTATCCATCTATTTACTATCTATCATCTATCTTCTGTCTGTCTGTCTTCTATCTATCTATCTATCTATCTATCAATCAATCAATCACATCCTAATCATGTATCTACTTATTTATTCTACGCACACTCTTATTTTACTACAGTTAACGATGAGAATACACCTTCCCCACAACAGGACCAGTAAAATTTATCCCCAAAGTAATCAGTAGAAAACAGGTCTGTTTCAGAATTTTGAAAAACGAAGAAAAAAAAGGGGAAAAACCTTTCCTAAGTTTTAAGTCCTATTTGAAAAGAGAAAACCCCGAATCCCATAATGGCTGACAGTCGTCGCCCCACTCCCCCTCATCCCACCCCCCTCCCACTGGAGGATGCCCAGTGCCGATCTGGTGTTCTGCTGCAAACGTGGATTTGCTGGCTGTGTTAGTGGTGTGCCATGCTTTCACGCGTGGCATCCAGAGGTGCATCCAGCTCCTCCCCGAGAGCTGCTGTTGGAACTGGCGCCGGTGCCTCGGCCCTCTTCCCGCTGCCACGCTGCCTCGGCGAGGTCCCTCTGGGGGTCCGCCACCCACTGCCCAATGCTCCCGAGCCGCCTCCGCCTCCGCCTCTTCCTCTGCTTCTGCTTTGTGTGGGTCTCCGCTGTGCGGTCACACCTGTGACGTCACGAGCTGGGATGTTCCAGGGCGGCCACGCAGAGGGACCCCCGTTGTATTGCCTCATGGCCTCCAGGGCGTCCGCTCTTCCGCTCGAAGTGCAGGAATGCCGTCCCTAAGCTTCGCCCACACCGATCGTTGTGCACGGCTTGCCTCTTGACGCGTTCCGGAATTCAGCGAAAAGACTTTCCTGAACTTGGGCCCGACAGCCCGAAGTGCAGGTTTGACAGCAGAAGTCTGCCGCCGGTCTCAGGCCGGTCCCCCCAGAAGCCGCTGCCGAAGAGGTCGTGCTGCCACTTGCTGGGCAGCCCTGCTCGGCCTCGCTAGGTAGGCGCAGGGGATTCCGCCGCCGCACGCGGACTGGCCGCGGGCGAGGGCGGCTGGTTCCGCATGGGCCCGCCGCCGCGGCCGCCCTGCCCAAGCGGACCCTTGCTCGCGTCCGCTCGCGCCGCCTGGCCGCCGCGTGGCTATCCGAGTTTCAGTTGATGATGTCGTCCAGAGACAATCTCCTCTTGGAGTGCATTGGGCGGGCGCCGGTGATCGGGTCTCGGTCTCGAATGCAATTTAGGGAGAAAAACTTTCGGGAATCATTCCCTGTGTTCCCTAGACAGGCTCTTGAGCCAGCGGTCCAGGCTCAGCCTGTAGCGCGCGCGCAGCTCCTCCGCCTGCCTCTCGTGAAGCTGCTTCAGGCTCGCGGGAGTCGCTGCAGCGTCGTGCGATCTCCACCCTGCGCTCCCTCGGGGGCAGATGCCTCAGCTCCTCGCTGGCCCAGCAATCTCGGTGAAACTTGTGGTATCCATTCATGGGGGGTTTTCGGGTTCTCCCCGCAGCCGCAGCGTTCCCCGTGGAGCTGGAGGGGTGTCCCGGAGAGGCTGGTCGGTCGGGGGGCCTGGAGGGCTGTCACCTTTCCGGGGGCGGCTCCTGGGACCT
Organism: Typhlomys cinereus; assembly: GCA_023101885.1. NCBI lineage: Eukaryota > Metazoa > Chordata > Mammalia > Rodentia > Platacanthomyidae > Typhlomys > Typhlomys cinereus. The sequence continues at coordinate 74,582 of JALPQD010000960.1, read as the reverse complement.
TGGGCTGGGCGACGCGCGGCACCAGGGATGTCTTGGAATGCCGGGCCGGGTCAGGGTGGTCTTCCTTGAATCGAGCCAGTTTCTCCTGTAGAGCTCTTTCTCCTCGTGGAAGGCGCGCACGTACTGCTGCCTCACGTGCTCCGGGAGCTGCTTGTACTTCTCGCTCAGCAGTTGCTGAGCTGCGGGTTGTTGAGGTCAGGGTACAGCCGAGAGATACTGGGCCCTCTGCTCCTGTAGAAGCGTAGGTAGGCGGTCAGGGGCCTTTGGGGAAGTCGGGGTGCTTCTTGGGCGCCTGAGCCTTGGGGAGGGTTGCGCGCGGCGCTTGGCTTCCGCACCAGCGCCGACAGGGTGCGCGACTTCCTCAGCTTGTGCGAAATCTCCAGCCACCTCAGTCTGCACATGTCCCCCGAGAACTTTCCAAAAGCTACTCTGTCCCAGTCCAGCTCGGCCTGGGTCTTCTGGAATCCTCGCCGATCGGCAGCTGCCACATTGTTCTCTATGGCTTCCAGGAGCCGCAGGGTGTCTCTCGGAGACCAGCACCCTTGCGTGGGAAGCGAGGCCATGTCCACTCAGGTCTCTCGCTCAGGCAGAGGCCCCAACAGCAGTGGCCTCTTCACACACGCAGTCTCTCGCACTCACGCACCTGGCACGGGTGGGCACTTGCTAGGCTCGCTTGCTGGGGCGGACCTCAAGGAAGAAACACAAGGCGAGTGCACGCACTGCACTCGCGATTCCGACTGTCCCGCAGTCTCTCCCGCGTGCTCTTGCTCGCAGAGAAAGGGGCCTTGGGATTCAGCAGTCTGTGAAGCCTGGGCTCTCGGGACAGGGGACGCCGCATGTGCCTCTTCGGGGGTCTTCCTGCAAGTGCCTGTGGGCGGAGCCTCACTCCCTGGCGGAAGCCCCTGCAGGCCCCACCCTGGCGGATTCCCCAGCTCCGTGGTGAGATTAGGGGCAGGGCACACCTGAACACGCACTCAGCGTCGGTCAGTTCTTTCTCTTCTCTTCTGCCTGGCACGATCCCAGAACACGACAGGCTCAGCTCCCGGACACAGTGTCTATCTCACATCCTAGGTCAGTCGGAGGATGTGAGTACAAAACGAAATAAATAAAATAAGAGAAATAAAAATAAAGAAGTCCAGGAGCTAGTTGACATCTGAACTTCTGGGGTGCCTTGACCACACAGGTTGAGCAAGTTGCAATGGAAGGCTGAGACCTCGCCCACTCTGGTCGTCGGACATGTTGTCCGAATCAAAGAATTTTCTGACCTATTCCATAAAGTGATTTGCATGGCGTACATTTGTGTATTTGCGTAGATTATCTTTTACACAGTAGGTGTTAAGTGAGTAACGTGATGCTTGGAAAACCTTTTTCTTTACATAGGTATTTATTTATTTGGCATGCCACTTGGAGCTCTGAGGGTGACCTCTGGAATAGCCTGCAGGATTGCTCTACCTCCTTTTTGGCTTTTCTCTGATGTTTCTCGAGCTTGCCTTCCAGGAAGGTTAGCTGCCATTTCCAACAAGCATTTGAAGAATATTCTGGCACCCGATTCAGGTCCTTCTGCTTGGGAGGCAGACACTTAATCCCTGAGCCATCTGACCCTTCCCCTAATTTCTTTTCTAGGAGAATTTTACAAGGACTGCATTCCTATTGCTACACTCCAAACACACACACACACACACACACACACACACACACACGTAGTCACACACGCAAGCACGGCATACATACCAGAGAGGGAGGGGAGGGAGGGAGAGAGAGAGAGGAGAGAGAGAGAGAGAGGAGAGAGAGAGGAGCATTATTTTTGACCTGTTGAGAGCTACCATTTCCAGTACAGGATTGAGAAAGAACAGAAAATCCTCTGCCTCTGCCCATATGGAAGCAACTGCATCGGTTTGCTTTCCCTATGTGAACTGATGAAGCCCCCAGCCCTTTCTCAACTGGACTATTTTCATCTAGACTTTGAAAACTACAATTGAACCACTGCTTTCAAGGTTTCTTTTTTGGGAATCACTTCCTTCTTCCCCCTTGAAACCGATTTCTTAAAAATATCTGTTGGACTGCTTGATAAAGTTCTGTGTAGACCCGACTTCAACTTTTTCGAGTACTGAATTGCGATGGATTTCCAACGATTTCCTCTTTCTGAGTCGAAAGAAGATAGGAAGGGGAGGGAGAGTTGGCAACATCTTCACCTGTAGGAATTTCTTACTTTCCCTCTCTATGGATTCTGTAGATCCAGAGGATTGCTGTATTGCAGTCGGAGAGAGTAGTTTACTCACATTCCTTTTCCCTTCCTAGTGTAGAACAATATTATTCCCATTTTGACATTGGTCACGTACAGTGTGAGGCAGACACTCGGACTTAGAACCGCCTCATGGAAGGAAGGAAGATGTGTGAGGAGATGCAAATCCACTTCTTTTTCTTGGAAGTTGTCAAGTGTCGGGGATTTGATCCTCTAAGACCATCTCTGTCTTAGGGTTCCGCACAGCGGGCAGTGATATCACTCATCTTTCTGCCGGTGCACACGAGTCCAAGATGTCCTGTTCCTTCCCTGGGTGAGTTTCCTAAGGAGCGAGCTCATTTTTGGAGTGTTTGAAGGCTTTTGGCTGAAACCGTCCCCCTGGTGCTGAGGAGGTAACAGGATATCCGCACCGTGTGGGTTGACTCCAAGTGGAAGGGTTCCAGACTTTTCCAGCGGCAGCACGAGGATTGCACGAGAGCGGGGACTGCCTTTCCCAGGAAGCCTGGACTTGGTTGGGGAAGGCAGCGCGCCGCAGCGGGGCCGCTTGGCATCCGCCAGGGCCTCTGGGAGGCTCAGTGCTGCAGAGAGGTCTGTGTTCAGTGGGTGGATGGGTGAGTCAGTGAGTGAGTGAGTGCAGGCGGACCTCGGTCCGGGCTGCAGGCGGGCGGAACAGCGGCGGCGGCTTTCCCAGGAGACCCGCGCAGCGCGTGGCATTCTTCTTTGGGAACCGAAGAGGCGGGCGGCGGCTGCGAGGTAGAGCGGGCGCAATTGGACTGACGGGTCGCCAGGGGCTCAAGTCTGCTCCCCGGGACTTGAGAGCCCCTGTGTGGAATGCCGGCGCGGGCGGCGCAGCGTCCATAGCAACGGGCTGAGGTTCCGGGAGCGCCTGAGTGAGTGAGCACCAATAGGGCCCTTTCTTTGCCAGGGGGCGGGGGAAGGGGTGGGGACCGTGGAGTGCGGTTGTCTCCCCGCACCGTGCGCCAGAGATCCAGAGCAGGCCCCGCGGACGCCTCAGCAGGCTGGGAGGGGGGGGCTCGGGAGAAGGATGAGTCTGCCCCGCAACTCACCAAGCAGCTGATGGCAGAGAGGTGGCTTTGGGCTGGGCCCAGGAAAGCCGGGAGAAACCCTTGGAAATTCTGCGGGACTCAATTGTCCCTGTCGCAGCCCCGCGAGGCTTGGGACCTGGAGTTTAGTGTGTGTGAGAAGGGAGAGGGGAAGAAGTCGACTTGGAGGCTCACCTGGAGCAGAAGTCCACTTGAGCACGGAGGAGAGCCAGGGACAGAGAGCAGAGCGGTACCGGCTCCTTGTTCCTTGGCGCTCCCAAGTATGTTGGATGCATCCATGCCGTCCACATGGCGTCCTTGGATCAATGAGTCCTGGTTCTTCAGGGTTCTGATTTTCGCACACATTGTGGGAAGCACGGGTCCTTTGGCCAGGCTCGCCGCTTCCCTCCCTGAGAAGGCCTGGCCTGGGTTTGCATGGATGACTGGGAAGGAGAAGGGGCTCAGAACCAGTCCAGGTCGAGGATTCCCGGAGGAAGAGAGGCGAGGCCTCCTCTTGCTTCAGCTGGGCTGCAGGAGCCCGAAGAGTCGCTGGGTCCTCTGCCCAGGGGCCATCCGATTTTCTGCGGAGGAGCCAGAGGGGCTAGGGCAGAAGGCCCCTTGCGGGGAAGGAGGGACCCGAGCTTCCTCCTTCCCCCAGGACCCTTGCTGCAGAGGAGGGCCCATCCTCCGCGCAGGTGGGGCTCCGCAGGTGAGGAAGCGGCCTGCCAGGGCGGCCCACACCTTTCCCTTGCCCATGGCGGCCTGCGCGTCTCTGTAGGAAGCATATTCCTCGGGCGACAGGCTCTTGAGCCAGCGGTCCAGGCTCAGCCTGTAGCGCGCGCGCAGCTCCTCGCCTGCCTCTCGTGAAGCTGCTTCAGGCTCCGCGGGAGTCGCTGCCCAGTCTGCCGATCTCCACCCTGCGCTCCCTCGGGGGCAGATGCCTCAGCTCCTCGCTGGCCCAGCAACTCGGTGAAACTTGTGGTATCCATTCATGGGGGGTTTTCGGGTTCTCCCCGCAGCCGCAGCGTTCCCCCGTGGAGCGGAGGGGTGTCCCGGAGAGGCTGGTCGGTGCGGGGGCCTGGAGGGCTGTCACCTTTCCCGGGGGCGGTCCTGGAGCTTGGGCTGGGCGACGCGCGGGCACCAGGGATGTCTTGGAATGCCGGGCCGGGTCAGGGTGGTCTCCTTGAATCGAGCCAGTTTCTCCTCGTAGAGCTCTTCTCCTCGTGGAAGGCGCGCAATACTGCTGCCTCACGTGCTCCGGGAGCTGCTTGTACTTCTCGCTCAGCAGTCTGCTGAGCTCGGGTTGTTGAGGTCAGGGTACAGCGAGAGTACTGGGCCCTCTGCTCCCTGTAGAAGCGTAGGTAGGCGGGCAGGGGCCTTTGGGGAAGTGGGGTGCTTCTTGGGGCCTGAGCCTTGGGGAGGCGTTGCGCGCGGCGCTTGGCTTCCCGCACCAGCGCCGACAGGGTGGCGACTTCCTCAGCTTGTGCGAAATCTCCAGCCACCTCAGTCTGCACATGTCCCCCGAGAACTTTCCAAAAGCTACTCTGTCCCAGTCCAGCTCGGCCTGGGTCTTCTGGGATCCTCGCCGATCGTCAGCTGCCACATTGTTCTCTATGGCTTCCAGGAGCCGCAGGGTGTCTCTCGGAACCAGCACCCTTGCGTGGGAAGCGAGGCCATGTCACTCAGGTCTCTCGTAGGCAGAGGCCCCAACAGCAGTGGCCTCTTCACAACACACGCAGTCTCTCGCACTCACGCACCTGGCACCGGGTGGGCACTTGCTAGGCTCGCTTGCTGGGGCGGACCTCAAGGAAGAAACACAAGGCTGAGTGCACGCACTGCACTCGCGATTCCGACTGTCCCGCAGTCTCTCCCGCGTGCTCTTGCTCGCAGAGAAAGGGGCCTTGGGATTCAGCAGTCTGTGAAGCCTGGGCTCTCGGGACAGGGGACGCCGCGATGTGCCTCTCTCGGGGGTCTTCCTGCAAGTGCCTGTGGGCGGAGCCCTCACTCCCTTGGCGGAAGCCCCTGCAGGCCCCACCCTGGCGGGATTCCCCAGCTCCGTGGTGAGATTAGGGCAGGACACACCTGAACACGCACTCAGCGCTCGGTCAGTTCTTTTCTCTTCTCTTCTGCCTGGCACGATCCCAGAACACGACAGGCTCAGCTCCCGGACACAGTGTCTATCTCACATCCTAGGTCAGTCGGAGGATGTGAGATACAAAACGAAAATAAATAAAATAAGAGAAAATAAAAATAAAGAAGTCCAGGAGCTAGTTGACATCTGAACTTCTGGGGTGCCTTGACCACACAGGTTGAGCAAGTTGCAATGGAAGGCTGAGACCTCGCCCACTCTGGTCGTCTGGACATGTTGTTCCGAATCAAAGAATTTTCCTGACCTATTCCATAAAGTGATTTGCATGGCGTACATTTGTGTATTTTGCGTATGATTATCTTTTACACAGTAGGTGTGTAAGTGAGTAACGTGATGCTTTTGGAAAACCTTTTTCTTTACATAGGTATTTATTTATTTGGCATGCCACTCTGGAGCTCTGAGGGTGACCTCTGGAATCAGCCTGCAGGATTGCTCTACCTCCTTTTTGGCTTTTCTCTGATGTTTCTCGAGCTTGCCTTCCAGGAAGGTTAGCTGCCATTTCCAACAAGCATTTGAAGAATATTCTGGCACCCGATCTCAGGTCCTTCTGCTTGGGAGGCAGACACTTAATCCCTGAGCCATCTGACCCTTCCCCTAATTTCTTTTCTAGGAGAATTTTACAAGGACTGCATTCCTTATTGCTACACTCCAAACACACACACACACACACACACACACACACACACACACACGTAGTCACACACGCAAGCACAGGCATACATACCTAGAGAGGGAGGGGAGGGAGGGAGAGAGAGAGGAGAGAGAGAGAGAGAGAGAGAGAGAGAGAGAGAGAGAGAGAGAGAGAGCATATTTTTTGACCTGTTGAGAGCTACCATTTCCAGTACAGGACTTGATAAGAGACAGAATAACTCCTCTGCCTCTGCCCATATGGAAGCAACTGCATCGGTTCGCTTTCCTCTATGTGAACTGATGAAGCCCCCAGCCCTTTCTCCAACTGGACTATTTTCATCTAGACTTTGAAAACTACAATTGAACCACTGCTTTCAAGGTTTCTTTTTTGGGAATCACTTCCTTCTTCCCCCTTGAAAACCGATTTCTTAAAAATATCTGTTGGACTGCTTGATAACAGTTCTGTGTAGACCCGACTTCAACTTTTTCGAGTACTGAATTGCGATGGATTTCCAAGCGATTTCCCCTCTTTCTGAGTCGAAAGAATGATAGGAAGGGGAGGGAGAGTTGGCAACATCTTCCACCTGTAGGAATTTCTTACTTTCCCTCTCTATGGATTCTGTAGATCCAGAGGATTGCTGTATTGCAGTCGGAGAGAGTAGTTTACTCAACTTCCTTTTCCCTTCCTAGTGTAGAACAATATTATTCCCATTTTGAACTTTGGTCACTGTACAGCTTGTGAGGCAGACACTCGGACTTAGAACCGCCTCATGGAAGGAAGGAAGAGGGTTGTGAGGACGATGCACATCCACTTCTTTTTCTTTGGAAGTTGTCAAGTGTCGGGGATTTGATCCTCTAAGACGATCTCTGTCTTAGGGTTCCGCACAGCGGGCAGTGATATCACTCATCTTTCTGCCGGTGCACACGAGTCCAAGATGTCCTGTTCCTTCCCTGGGTGAGTTTCCTAAGGAGCGAGCTCATTTTTGGAGTGTTTGAAGGCTTTTGGCTGAAACCGTCCCCCTGGTGCTGAGGAGGTAACAGGATATCCGCACCGTGTGGGTTGACTCCCAAGTGGAAGGGTTCCAGACTTTGCCAGCGGCAGCACGAGGATTGCACGAGAGCGGGGACTGCCTTTTCCCAGGAAGCCCTGGACTTGGTTGGGGAAGAGCAGCGCGCCGCAGCGGGGCCGCTTGGCATCCGCCAGGGCCTCTGCGGGAGGGAGGCTCAGTGCTGCAGAGAGGTCTGTCGTTCAGTCGGTGGATGGGTGAGTCAGTGAGTGAGTGAGTGCAGGGCGACCGTCGGTCCGGGCTGCAGGCGGGCGGAATCAGCAGGCGGCGGCTTTCCCAGGAGACCCGCGCAGCGCGTGGCATTTCTTCTTTGGGAACCGAAGAGGCGGGCGGCGGCTGCGAGGTAGAGCGGGCGCAATTGGACTGACGGGTCGCCAGGGGCTCAAGTCTGCTCCCCGGGACTTGAGAGCCCCTGTGTGGAATGCCGGCGCGGCGCGCGCAGCGTCCATAGCAACCGGGCTGAGGTTCCGGGAGCGCCTGAGTGAGTGAGCACCAATAGGTCCCTTTCTTTGCCAGGGGGCGGGGGAAGGGGTGGGGACCGTGGAGTTCGGGTTTGTCTCCCCGCACCGTTGCGCCAGAGATCCAGAGCAGGCCCCGCGGACCGCCTCAGCAGGCTGGGAGGGGGGGCTCGGGAGAAGGATGAGTCTGCCCCGCAACTCCCACCAAGCAGCTGATGGCAGAGAGGTGGCTTTGGGCTGGGCCCAGGAAAGCCGGGGAGAAACCCTTGGAAATTCTGCGGGACTCAATTGTCCCTGTCGCAGCCCCGCGAGGCTTGGGACCTGGAGTTTAGTGTGTGTGAGAAGGGAGAGGCGGAAGAAGTCGACTTGGAGGCTCCACCTGGAGCAGAAAGTCCACTTGAGCACGGAGGAGAGCCAGGGACAGAGAGCAGAGCGGTACCGGCTCCTTGTTCCTTGGCGCTCCCAAGTATGTCTGGATGCATCCATGCCGTCCACATGGCGTCCTTGGGATCCAATGAGTCCTGGTTCTTCAGGGTTCTGATTTTCGCACACATTGTGGGAAGCACGGTTCCCTTTGGCCAGGCTCGCCGCTTCCCTCCCTGAGAAGAGCCTGGCCTGGGTTTGCATGGATGACTGGGAAGGAGAAGGGGCTCAGAACCAGTCCAGGTCCGAGGATTCCCCGGAGGAAGAGAGGCGAGGCCCTCCTCTTGCTTCAGCTGGGCTGCAGGAGCCCGAAGAGTCGCTTCCCGGGTCCTCTTGCCCAGGGGCCATCCGATTTTCTGCGGAGGAGCCAGAGGGGCTGAGGCAGAAGGCCCCTTGCGGGGAAGGAGGGACCCGAGCTTCCTCCTTCCCCCAGGACCCCTTGCCTGCAGAGGAGGGCCCATCCTCCCGCGCAGGTGGGGCTCCGCAGGTGAGGAAGCGGCCTGCCAGGGCGGCCCACACCTTTCCCTTGCCCATGGCGGCCTGCGCGTCTCTGTAGGAAGCATATTCCTCGGGCGACAGGCTCTTGAGCCAGCGGTCCAGGCTCAGCCTGTAGCGCGCGCGCAGCTCCTCCGCCTGCCTCTCGTGAAGCTGCTTCAGGCTCCGCGGGAGTCGCTGCCAGCGTCTGCCGATCTCCACCCTGCGCTCCCTCGGGGGCAGATGCCTCAGCTCCTCGCTGGCCCAGCAATCTCGGTGAAACTTGTGGTATCCATTCATGGGGGGTTTCTCGGGTTCTCCCCGCAGCCGCAGCGTTCCCCCGTGGAGCTGGAGGGGTGTCCCGGAGAGGCTGGTCGGTGCGGGGGCCTGGAGGGCTGTCACCTTTCCCGGGGGCGGCTCCTGGGAGCCTTGGGCTGGGCGACGCGCGGGCACCAGGGATGTCTTGGAATGCCGGGCCGGGTCAGGGTGGTCTTCCTTGAATCGAGCCAGTTTCTCCTCGTAGAGCTCTTTCTCCTCGTGGAAGGCGCGCACGTACTGCTGCCTCACGTGCTCCGGGAGCTGCTTGTACTTCTCGCTCAGCAGTCTGCTGAGCTGCGGGTTGTTGAGGTCAGGGTACAGCCGAGAGTACTGGGCCCTCTGCTCCCTGTAGAAGCGTAGGTAGGCGGTCAGGGGCCTTTTGGGGAAGTCGGGGTGCTTCTTGGGCGCCTGAGCCTTGGGGAGGCGTTGCGCGCGGCGCTTGGCTTCCCGCACCAGCGCCGACAGGGTGCGCGACTTCCTCAGCTTGTGCGAAATCTCCAGCCACCTCAGTCTGCACATGTCCCCCGAGAACTTTCCAAAAGCTACTCTGTCCCAGTCCAGCTCGGCCTGGGTCTTCTGGAATCCTCGCCGATCGTCAGCTGCCACATTGTTCTCTATGGCTTCCAGGAGCCGCAGGGTGTCTCTCGGAGACCAGCACCCTTGCGTGGGAAGCGAGGCCATGTCCACTCAGGTCTCTCGCTCAGGCAGAGGCCCCAACAGCAGCTGGCCTCTTCACACACGCAGTCTCTCGCACTCACGCACCTGGCACCGGGTGGGCACTTGCTAGGCTCGCTTGCTGGGGCGGACCTCAAGGAAGAAACACAAGGCTGAGTGCACGCACTGCACTCGCGATTCCGACTGTCCCGCAGTCTCTCCCGCGTGCTCTTGCTCGCAGAGAAAGGGGCCTTGGGATTCAGCAGTCTGTGAAGCCTGGGCTCTCGGGACAGGGGACGCCGCGATGTGCCTCTCTCGGGGGTCTTCCTGCAAGTGCCTGTGGGCGGAGCCCTCACTCCCTTGGCGGAAGCCCCTGCAGGCCCCACCCTGGCGGGATTCCCCAGCTCCGTGGTGAGATTAGGGGCAGGGCACACCTGAACACGCACTCAGCGCTCGGTCAGTTCTTTTCTCTTCTCTTCTGCCTGGCACGATCCCAGAACACGACAGGCTCAGCTCCCGGACACAGTGTCTATCTCACATCCTAGGTCAGTCGGAGGATGTGAGATACAAAACGAAAATAAATAAAATAAGAGAAAATAAAAATAAAGAAGTCCAGGAGCTAGTTGACATCTGAACTTCTGGGGTGCCTTGACCACACAGGTTGAGCAAGTTGCAATGGAAGGCTGAGACCTCGCCCACTCTGGTCGTCTGGACATGTTGTTCCGAATCAAAGAATTTTCCTGACCTATTCCATAAAGTGATTTGCATGGCGTACATTTGTGTATTTTGCGTATGATTATCTTTTACACAGTAGGTGTGTAAGTGAGTAACGTGATGCTTTTGGAAAACCTTTTTCTTTACATAGGTATTTATTTATTTGGCATGCCACTCTGGAGCTCTGAGGGTGACCTCTGGAATCAGCCTGCAGGATTGCTCTACCTCCTTTTTGGCTTTTCTCTGATGTTTCTCGAGCTTGCCTTCCAGGAAGGTTAGCTGCCATTTCCAACAAGCATTTGAAGAATATTCTGGCACCCGATCTCAGGTCCTTCTGCTTGGGAGGCAGACACTTAATCCCTGAGCCATCTGACCCTTCCCCTAATTTCTTTTCTAGGAGAATTTTACAAGGACTGCATTCCTTATTGCTACACTCCAAACACACACACACACACACACACACACACACACGTAGTCACACACGCAAGCACAGGCATACATACCTAGAGAGGGAGGGGGAGGGAGGGAGAGAGAGAGGGAGAGAGAGAGAGAGAGAGAGAGAGAGAGAGAGAGAGAGAGAGAGAGAGCATATTTTTTGACCTGTTGAGAGCTACCATTTCCAGTACAGGACTTGATAAGAGACAGAATAACTCCTCTGCCTCTGCCCATATGGAAGCAACTGCATCGGTTCGCTTTCCTCTATGTGAACTGATGAAGCCCCCAGCCCTTTCTCCAACTGGACTATTTTCATCTAGACTTTGAAAACTACAATTGAACCACTGCTTTCAAGGTTTCTTTTTTGGGAATCACTTCCTTCTTCCCCCTTGAAAACCGATTTCTTAAAAATATCTGTTGGACTGCTTGATAACAGTTCTGTGTAGACCCGACTTCAACTTTTTCGAGTACTGAATTGCGATGGATTTCCAAGCGATTTCCCCTCTTTCTGAGTCGAAAGAATGATAGGAAGGGGAGGGAGAGTTGGCAACATCTTCCACCTGTAGGAATTTCTTACTTTCCCTCTCTATGGATTCTGTAGATCCAGAGGATTGCTGTATTGCAGTCGGAGAGAGTAGTTTACTCAACTTCCTTTTCCCTTCCTAGTGTAGAACAATATTATTCCCATTTTGAACTTTGGTCACTGTACAGCTTGTGAGGCAGACACTCGGACTTAGAACCGCCTCATGGAAGGAAGGAAGAGGGTTGTGAGGACGATGCACATCCACTTCTTTTTCTTTGGAAGTTGTCAAGTGTCGGGGATTTGATCCTCTAAGACGATCTCTGTCTTAGGGTTCCGCACAGCGGGCAGTGATATCACTCATCTTTCTGCCGGTGCACACGAGTCCAAGATGTCCTGTTCCTTCCCTGGGTGAGTTTCCTAAGGAGCGAGCTCATTTTTGGAGTGTTTGAAGGCTTTTGGCTGAAACCGTCCCCCTGGTGCTGAGGAGGTAACAGGATATCCGCACCGTGTGGGTTGACTCCCAAGTGGAAGGGTTCCAGACTTTGGCAGCGGCAGCACGAGGATTGCACGAGAGCGGGGACTGCCTTTTCCCAGGAAGCCCTGGACTTGGTTGGGGAAGAGCAGCGCGCCGCAGCGGGGCCGCTTGGCATCCGCCAGGGCCTCTGCGGGAGGGAGGCTCAGTGCTGCAGAGAGGTCTGTCGTTCAGTCGGTGGATGGGTGAGTCAGTGAGTGAGTGAGTGCAGGGCGACCGTCGGTCCGGGCTGCAGGCGGGCGGAATCAGCAGGCGGCGGCTTTCCCAGGAGACCCGCGCAGCGCGTGGCATTTCTTCTTTGGGAACCGAAGAGGCGGGCGGCGGCTGCGAGGTAGAGCGGGCGCAATTGGACTGACGGGTCGCCAGGGGCTCAAGTCTGCTCCCCGGGACTTGAGAGCCCCTGTGTGGAATGCCGGCGCGGCGAGCGCAGCGTCCATAGCAACCGGGCTGAGGTTCCGGGAGCGCCTGAGTGAGTGAGCACCAATAGGTCCCTTTCTTTGCCAGGGGGCGGGGGAAGGGGTGGGGACCGTGGAGTTCGGGTTTGTCTCCCCGCACCGTTGCGCCAGAGATCCAGAGCAGGCCCCGCGGACCGCCTCAGCAGGCTGGGAGGGGGGGCTCGGGAGAAGGATGAGTCTGCCCCGCAACTCCCACCAAGCAGCTGATGGCAGAGAGGTGGCTTTGGGCTGGGCCCAGGAAAGCCGGGGAGAAACCCTTGGAAATTCTGCGGGACTCAATTGTCCCTGTCGCAGCCCCGCGAGGCTTGGGACCTGGAGTTTAGTGTGTGTGAGAAGGGAGAGGCGGAAGAAGTCGACTTGGAGGCTCCACCTGGAGCAGAAAGTCCACTTGAGCACGGAGGAGAGCCAGGGACAGAGAGCAGAGCGGTACCGGCTCCTTGTTCCTTGGCGCTCCCAAGTATGTCTGGATGCATCCATGCCGTCCACATGGCGTCCTTGGGATCCAATGAGTCCTGGTTCTTCAGGGTTCTGATTTTTGCACACATTGTGGGAAGTACGGTTCCCTTTGGCCAGGCTCGCCGCTTCCCTCCCTGAGAAGAGCCTGGCCTGGGTTTGCATGGATGACTGGGAAGGAGAAGGGGCTCAGAACCAGTCCAGGTCTGAGGATTCCCCGGAGGAAGAGAGGCGAGGCCCTCCTCTTGCTTCAGCTGGGCTGCTGGAGCCCGAAGAGTCGCTTCCCGGGTCCTCTTGCCCAGGGGCCATCTGATTTTCTGCGGACGAGCCAGACGGCCTGAGGCAGAAGGCCCCTTGCGGGGAAGGATGGACCTGATCTTCCTCCTTCCCCCAGGACCCCTTGCCTGCAGAGGAGGGCCCATCCTCCCGCGCAGGTGGGGCTCCACAGGTGAGGAAGCGGCCTGCCAGGGCGGCCCACACCTTTCCCTTGCCCATGGCGGCCTGCGCGTCTCTGTAGGAAGCATATTCCTCGGGCGACAGGCTCTTGAGCCAGCGGTCCAGGCTCAGCCTGTAGCGCGCGCGCAGCTCCTCAGCCTGCCTCTCGTGAAGCTGCTTCAGGCTCCGCGGGAGTCGCTGCCAGCGTCTGCCGATCTCCACCCTGCGCTCCCTCGGGGGCAGATGCCTCAGCTCCTCGCTGGCCCAGCAATCTCGGTGAAACTTGTGGTATCCATTCATGGGTGGTTTCTCGGGTTCTCCCCGCAGCCGCAGCGTTCCCCCGTGGAGCTGGAGGGGTGTCCCGGAGAGGCTGGTCGGTGCGGGGGCCTGGAGGGCTGTCACCTTTCCCGGGGGCGGCTCCTGGGAGCCTTGGGCTGGGCGACACGCGGGCACCAGGGATGTCTTGGAATGCCGGGCCGGGTCAGGGTGGTCTTCCTTGAATCGAGCCAGTTTCTCCTCGTAGAGCTCTTTCTCCTCGTGGAAGGCGCGCACGTACTGCTGCCTCACGTGCTCCGGGAGCTGCTTGTACTTCTCGCTCAGCAGTCTGCTGAGCTGCGGGTTGTTGAGGTCAGGGTACAGCCGAGAGTACTGGGCCCTCTGCTCCCTGTAGAAGCGTAGGTAGGCGGTCAGGGGCCTTTTGGGGAAGTCGGGGTGCTTCTTGGGCGCCTGAGCCTTGGGGAGGCGTTGCGCGCGGCGCTTGGCTTCCCGCACCAGCGCCGACAGGGTGCGCGACTTCCTCAGCTTGTGCGAAATCTCCAGCCACCTCAGTCTGCACATGTCGCCCGAGAACTTTCCAAAAGCTACTCTGTCCCAGTCCAGCTCGGCCTGGGTCTTCTGGAATCCTCGCCGATCGTCAGCTGCCACATTGTTCTCTATGGCTTCCAGGAGCCGCAGGGTGTCTCTCGGAGACCAGCACCCTTGCGTGGGAAGCGAGGCCATGTCCACTCAGGTCTCTCGCTCAGGCAGAGGCCCCAACAGCAGCTGGCCTCTTCACACACGCAGTCTCACGCACTCACGCACCTGGCACCGGGTGGGCACTTGCTAGGCTCGCTTGCTGGGGCGGACCTCAAGGAAGAAACACAAGGCTGAGTGCACGCACTGCACTCGCGATTCCGACTGTCCCGCAGTCTCTCCCGCGTGCTCTTGCTCGCAGAGAAAGGGGCCTTGGGATTCAGCAGTCTGTGAAGCCTGGGGTCTCGGTACAGAGGACTCCTCGATGTGCCTCTCTCGGGGGTCTTCCTGCAAGTGCCTGTGGGCGGAGCCCTCACTCCCTTGGCGGAAGCCCCTGCAGGCCCCACCCTGGCGGCATTCCCCAGCTCCGTGGTGAGATTAGGGGCAGGGCACACCTGAACACGCACTCAGCGCTCGGTCAGTTCTTTTCTCTTCTCTTCTGCCTGGCACGATCCCAGAACACGACAGGCTCAGCTCCCGGGCACAGTGTCTATCTCACATCCTAGGTAAGTCGGAGGATGTGAGATACAAAACGAAAATAAATAAAATAAGAGAAAATAAAAATGTGTTCCTCTGGCCTCTCCTTCCTATGCCAATTGTGTTTATACCTTCAGAGAAAGAAGACCGGAAAAAAAGGAAGTTTCCGTGAAAATGAACACGAGGCTTACAGAGTCGTGAAAGACACACGTTCTATGACCTATCAACTCAGGGTCAAGAAATGTCAAGGATTAATACATTCCCATGAAATTGCTGTCTTCAAATCGAATCTTCCCTCGCTCGCGCTTCCAAATTCAGCACTCGGGGAGGTGAGACAGGATTGGATAGGTGCTTGGGTCGGGTATGTGAAAAAGGAGGTTCTACCCCCAACGCAGAAATCGAAAGATTTCTGCTGAGCTAAGAAATTTCAAAGATCCAGAAAAGCCCAAACTACAGAGAAAGACCCTCTTCAATCTCCCTGAAGGGAAGAAGCAAAGAAAGTTTTCCCGATGCCTCTACCCGTGTGCACAGGAGGATGACTTTCCAGACTTGGATGAGTTCTGCCTGGTGCTTTGGCCTCCTAGCTCCTAGCTCCTAGCAATCCAGGCCGCAGACTGAGGCTGCAGCGCACTGGATGACGCCTGAAGCTCCTTTCACACCTCTTTCTTCCGGTATCTCCCCCTTTGCAACTTCCACTGTCCAATCAGGTCAGAGTCTGAATAAATCCGCCTACTCCCATTATCCTATCATCCCCGCACCTGATTGACCGCACCTACTCACCATCCTGCTAAACGAGATTGGAATGTAGCTTTGTTCAAGGTGACTGACTGAGGCTTGAAAGATGAAGAGCAGATGTCATGTGGAAAGCAAGGACTTGCTCATACATTGACTGACACCATTTTGCTAATCTTATGGAGAATTCTGCTTGTGATTTACGTTATCACAAGAGCAGGCCTGTCTCTCTGTGGTACGCTTTCCGTGACTCAAGTTTTGGAATCACTGTGGATTCGCTATAAACTGTGAGAAGTTTGAGAGAATATTCCCGTGTTCCTGAAGCCTCTCCTTCCTTTGCCAATTGTGCTTATAACTTCAGAGAAAGAAGACCGTAAAAAAGGAAGTTTCCGTGAAGACGAACACGAGGCTTACAGAGTCGTGAAAGACACAGTTTCTATGATCCATCAACTCAGGTTCAAGAAATGTCAAGGATTAACAAATCCCCATGAAATTGCTGTCTTCAAATCGAATCTTCCATCGCTCACACTTATAATTTCAGCACTCAGGGAGGTGATACAGGATGACTATGAATTTGAACTGAACTGAAGCCCGCCTGGCCTCTGGAGACCCTGTCTCAGAAAATTAGCCAAACACATCACTACGTGGGCGAGTGTTAAAATGTAATTTTATCTATCTATTTATGTATCCATCTATTTACGTATCTATCTATCTATCTGTCTTCTGTCTGTCTGTCTGTCTATCTATCTATCTATCTATCTATCTATCTATCAATCAAGGTATCTACTTATTTATTCTACGCACACTCTTGTTTTACTACAGTAACGATGAGAATACCACCTTCCCCACAACAGGAACCAGTAAAATTTATCCCCAAAGCAATTCAGTAGAAAACAGGTCTGTTTCAGAATTTGAAAACCAAAAAATAAAGGGGAAAACCTTTCCTAAGTCTTTAAGTCCTATTTGAAAGGAGAAAACCACAAATCCCATCATTGGCTGTACAGTCCCGTCGCCCCCCCTCCTCCCTCCCCCCTCTCCCTCCCCTCTCCCTCCTCCCTGCTCCCCCCGCCCGGAGATGCCGGTGGCGACGCCTGGGTTCTGCTGCACGCGTGTATTTGCTGGCTGTTTAGCTGGTGTCCATTCTTTCATGGTAGGCATCCAGCTGTGCATCCAGCTCCTCCGCCGAGAGCTGCTGTTTGGAACTGGCGCCGGTTCCTCGGCCTCTTCCCTGCTGCCAGCTGCCTCGGCGAGTCCCTCTGGGAGTACCACCACCACTGCCAAATGCTCCCGAGCTGCCTCCGCCTCCGCTTCTGCTTTGTGTTGGTCTCCGCTGTGCGTCAACCTGTGACGTCACGAGCTGGATGTCCATAGGGCGGCCACGCAAAGGGACACCGTTGTATTGCCTCATGGCCTCCAGGGCGTCTGCCTTCCGCTCAAAGTGCAGTAATGCTGTCCCCAAGCTTCGCCCACACCGATCGTAGTGCACGGCTGCTTTCTTCAGCATTCGAATTCAGCGAAGACTTCCCGAACGTAAGCTCCCGACGGCCCGAAGTGCAGGTTTGACAGCAGAAGTCTGCCGCCGGTCTCCAGGCCGGCTCCGCCCACGAAGCCGCTGTCGAAGAGGTCGTGCTGCCACTTGTCGGGCAGCCGCTTCGGCCCGCTGTAGGGCGCCGGCCGATTCCTGACGCCGTGGGCGAGGGCCGGCCGGTTCCGCATGGGCCCGCCGCTGCCGCCGCCGCCGCCGCGGCCGCCCTGCCAACCGGCCCTGCGGCGTCCCCGGCCTGCGCCGCCGTCGCCGCGCTGGCTCCGGTTCAGCTTGATGATGTAGTCCAGAGACATATCCATCTTGGAGGCCATGGCGGGCGCGCAATCGGGGTCTCGGCTCTAAAATGTAATTTGAGAAAACTTTCCGAATAGGCTTGTGTTCCTCTGTCCTCTCCTAACTTTGCCAATTGTGTTTATACCTTCAGAGAGAGAAGACTGGAAAAAAGGAAGTTTCCGTGAAAACGAACACGAGGCTTACAGAATCGTGAAAGACACACGTTCTATGACCTATCAACTCAGGGTCAAGAAATGTCAAGGATTAATACATTCCCATGAAATTGCTGTCTTCAAATCGAATCTTCCCTCGCTCACGCTTCCAAATTCAGCACTCGGGAGGTGAGACAGGATTGGATAGGTGCTTGGGTCAGGTGTGTGAAAAAGGAGGTTCTACCCCCAACGCAGAAATCGAAAGATTTCTGCTGAGCTAAGAAATTTCAAAGATCCAGGAAAGCCCAAACTACAGAGAAAGACCCTCTTCGATCTCCCTGAAGGGAAGAAAGCAAAGAAAGTTTTCCCGATGCCTCTACCCGTGTGCACAGGAGGACGACTTTCCAGACCTGGATGAGTTCTGCCGGGTGCTCTGGCCTCCTAGCTCCTAGCAATCCAGGCCGCAGTCTGAGGCTGCACTGCACTGCATGGCGCCTGAAGCTTCTCTCACACCTCTGTCTTCCGGTCTCTCCCCCTTGGCAACTTCCACTCTCCAATCAGATCGGAGTCTGGATAAATCCGCCTCCTCCCATTATCCTATCATCCCCGCACCTGATTGACCGCGCCTACTCACCCTCCTGCTCAACGAGATTGGAATGTAGCTTTGTTCAAGGTGACTGACTGAGGCTTGAAAGATGAAGAGAAGATGCCATGTGGAAAGCAAGGACTTGCTCACACATTGACTGACACCATTTTGCTCATCTTATGGAGCACTCTCCTTGTGATTTACGTGTCACAAGAGCGGGCCTGCCTCTCTGTGGTAGACATTCCGTGACTCAAGTGTTGGCACCATTGTGGATTCGGTATAAACTGTGAAAAGGTTGAGGGACTATTCCTGTGTTCCTGAAGCCTCTCCTTCCTTTGCCAATCGTGTTTACAACTTCAGAGAAAGAGGACAGTAAAAAAGGAAGTTTCCGTGAAAATGAACGTGAGGCTTACAGAGTCATGACGAACACAGTTTCTATGATCCCTCAACTCGGGGTCAAGAGAGGTCAAGGATTAAAAAATTCCCATGAGATTGCTGTCTTCCAATCAAATCTTCCATCGCTCACACGTATAATTTCAGCACTCGGGGAGGTGAGCCAGGATTACTATGAATTTGAACTGAAGCCAGCCTGGCCTCTGGAGACCCTGTCTCAGAAAATTAGCCAAACACATCACTACGCGGGCGAGTGTTAAAATGTAATTTTATCTATCGATTTATGTATCCATCTATTTACCTATCTATCTATCTGTCTGTCTGTCTGTCTATCTATCTATCTATCTATCTATCTATCTATCTATCAATCAATCAATCAATCAATCGATCAATGTATCTACTTATTTATTCTACGCACACTCTTATTTTACTACAGTAACGATGAGAATACCACCTTCCCCACAACAGGAACCAGTAAAATTTATCCCCAAAGTAATTCAGTAGAAAACAGGTCTGTTTCAGAATTTGAAAACCGAAGAAAAAAAGGGGAAAACCTTTCCTAAGTTTTTAAGTCCTATTTGAAAAGAGAAAACCCCGAATCCCATCATTGGCTGCACAGTCCAGTCGCCCCCCCTCCCCCCTCCCCCCCCTCCCACTGGAGATGCCGGTGCCGACGCCTGGGTTCTGCTGCACACGTGGATTTGCTGGCTGTTTAGCTGGTGTCCATGCTTTCACGGTAGGCATCCAGCTGTGCATCCAGCTCCTCCGCCGAGAGCTGCTGTTTGGAACTGGCGCCGGTGCCTCGGCCTCTTCCCCGCTGCCAGCTGCCTCGGCGAGTCCCTCTGGGGGTACCGCCACCACTGCCAAATGCTCCCGAGCCGCCTCCGCCTCCGCCTCTGCCTCTGCTTCTGCTTTGTGTGGGTCTCCGCTGTGCGTCAACCTGCGACGTCACGAGCTGGATGTTCATAGGGCGGCCACGCAGAGGGACCCCGTTGTATTGCCTCATGGCCTCCAGGGCGTCCGCCTTCCGCTCGAAGTGCAGGAATGCCGTCCCTAAGCTTCGCCCACACCGATCGTAGTGCACGGCTGCCTCCTTGAGCGTTCCGAATTCAGCGAAGACTTCCTGAACGTCGGCGCCCGACAGCCCGAAGTGCAGGTTTGACAGCAGAAGTCTGCCGCCGGTCTCCAGGCCGGCTCCGCCCCCGAAGCCGCTGCCGAAGAGGTCGTGCTGCCACTTGTCGGGCAGCCGCTTCGGCCGGCTGTAGGGCGCCGGCCGATTCCTGCCGCCGCCCGCGACGCCGCGGGCGAGGGCCGGCCGGTTCCGCATGGGCCCGCCGCCGCGGCCGCCCTGCCAAGCGGCCCTGCCGCGTCCCCGGCCCGCGCCGCGGCCGCCGCGCTGGCTCCGGTTCAGCTTGATGATGTCGTCCAGAGACATATCCATCTTGGAGGCCATGGCGGGCGCGCGATCGGGGTCTCGGCTCTCGAATGCAATTTGAGAAAACTTTCGGAATATCCCTGTGTTCCCCTAGCCTCTCCTTCCTTTGCCGATCGTGTTTATAACTTCAGAGAAAGAAGGCAGAACAAAAGGAAGTTTCCGTGAAGATGAGCACGAGGCTTACAGAGTCGCGAAAGACACACGTTCTACGACCTCTCAACTCGGGGTCAAGGAATGTCAAGGATTACTAGATTCCCATGAGATCGCTGTCTTCAAAGCAGATCTCCCACCGCTCACGCTTCCGAATTCAGCACTCAGGGAGGTGAGGCAGGATTGGAGACGTGCTTGGGTCACGTGTGTGGAAAAGGAGGTTCTACCCCCAACGCTCTAGAAAGATCTCTGCTGAGCTAAGAAATTTCAAAGATCCAGGAAAGCCCAAACTACAGAGAAAGACCCTCTTCGATCTCCCTGAAGGGAAGAAAGCAAAGAAAGTTTTCCCGATGCCTCTACCCGTGTGCACAGGAGGACGACTTTCCAGACCTGGATGAGTTCTGCCGGGTGCTCTGGCCTCCTAGCTCCTAGCAATCCAGGCCGCAGTCTGAGGCTGCACTGCACTGCATGGCGCCTGAAGCTTCTCTCACACCTCTGTCTTCCGGTCTCTCCCCCTTGGCAACTTCCACTCTCCAATCAGATCGGAGTCTGGATAAATCCGCCTCCTCCCATGATCCTATCATCCCCGCACCTGATTGACCGCGCCTACTCACCCTCCTGCTCAACGAGATTGGAATGTAGCTTTGTTCAAGGTGACTGACTGAGGCTTGAAAGATGAAGAGAAGATGCCATGTGGAAAGCAAGGACTTGCTCACACATTGACTGACACCATTTTGCTCATCTTATGGAGCACTCTCCTTGTGATTTACGTGTCACAAGAGCGGGCCTGCCTCTCTGTGGTAGACATTCCGTGACTCAAGTGTTGGCACCATTGTGGATTCGGTATAAACTGTGAAAAGGTTGAGGGACTATTCCTGTGTTCCTGAAGCCTCTCCTTCCTTTGCCAATCGTGTTTACAACTTCAGAGAAAGAGGACAGTAAAAAAGGAAGTTTCCGTGAAAATGAACGTGAGGCTTACAGAGTCATGACGAACACAGTTTCTATGATCCCTCAACTCGGGGTCAAGAGAGGTCAAGGATTAAAAAATTCCCATGAGATTGCTGTCTTCCAATCAAATCTTCCATCGCTCACACGTATAATTTCAGCACTCGGGGAGGTGAGCCAGGATTACTATGAATTTGAACTGAAGCCAGCCTGGCCTCTGGAGACCCTGTCTCAGAAAATTAGCCAAACACATCACTACGCGGGCGAGTGTTAAAATGTAATTTTATCTATCGATTTATGTATCCATCTATTTACCTATCTATCTATCTGTCTGTCTGTCTATCTATCTATCTATCTATCTATCTATCTATCTATCAATCAATCAATCAATCAATCAATGTATCTACTTATTTATTCTACGCACACTCTTATTTTACTACAGTAACGATGAGAATACCACCTTCCCCACAACAGGAACCAGTAAAATTTATCCCCAAAGTAATTCAGTAGAAAACAGGTCTGTTTCAGAATTTGAAAACCGAAGAAAAAAAGGGGAAAACCTTTCCTAAGTTTTTAAGTCCTATTTGAAAAGAGAAAACCCCGAATCCCATCATTGGCTGCACAGTCCAGTCGCCCCCCTCCCCCTCCCCCTCCCCCCCTCCCACTGGAGATGCCGGTGCCGACGCCTGGGTTCTGCTGCACACGTGGATTTGCTGGCTGTTTAGCTGGTGTCCATGCTTTCACGGTAGGCATCCAGCTGTGCATCCAGCTCCTCCGCCGAGAGCTGCTGTTTGGAACTGGCGCCGGTGCCTCGGCCTCTTCCCCGCTGCCAGCTGCCTCGGCGAGTCCCTCTGGGGGTACCGCCACCACTGCCAAATGCTCCCGAGCCGCCTCCGCCTCCGCCTCTGCCTCTGCTTCTGCTTTGTGTGGGTCTCCGCTGTGCGTCAACCTGCGACGTCACGAGCTGGATGTTCATAGGGCGGCCACGCAGAGGGACCCCGTTGTATTGCCTCATGGCCTCCAGGGCGTCCGCCTTCCGCTCGAAGTGCAGGAATGCCGTCCCTAAGCTTCGCCCACACCGATCGTAGTGCACGGCTGCCTCCTTGAGCGTTCCGAATTCAGCGAAGACTTCCTGAACGTCGGCGCCCGACAGCCCGAAGTGCAGGTTTGACAGCAGAAGTCTGCCGCCGGTCTCCAGGCCGGCTCCGCCCCCGAAGCCGCTGCCGAAGAGGTCGTGCTGCCACTTGTCGGGCAGCCGCTTCGGCCGGCTGTAGGGCGCCGGCCGATTCCTGCCGCCGCCCGCGACGCCGCGGGCGAGGGCCGGCCGGTTCCGCATGGGCCCGCCGCCGCGGCCGCCCTGCCAAGCGGCCCTGCCGCGTCCCCGGCCCGCGCCGCGGCCGCCGCGCTGGCTCCGGTTCAGCTTGATGATGTCGTCCAGAGACATATCCATCTTGGAGGCCATGGCGGGCGCGCGATCGGGGTCTCGGCTCTCGAATGCAATTTGAGAAAACTTTCGGAATATCCCTGTGTTCCCCTAGCCTCTCCTTCCTTTGCCGATCGTGTTTATAACTTCAGAGAAAGAAGGCAGAACAAAAGGAAGTTTCCGTGAAGATGAGCACGAGGCTTACAGAGTCGCGAAAGACACACGTTCTACGACCTCTCAACTCGGGGTCAAGGAATGTCAAGGATTACTAGATTCCCATGAGATCGCTGTCTTCAAAGCAGATCTCCCACCGCTCACGCTTCCGAATTCAGCACTCAGGGAGGTGAGGCAGGATTGGAGACGTGCTTGGGTCACGTGTGTGGAAAAGGAGGTTCTACCCCCAACGCTCTAGAAAGATCTCTGCTGAGCTAAGAAATTTCAAAGATCCAGGAAAGCCCAAACTACAGAGAAAGACCCTCTTCGATCTCCCTGAAGGGAAGAAAGCAAAGAAAGTTTTCCCGATGCCTCTACCCGTGTGCACAGGAGGACGACTTTCCAGACCTGGATGAGTTCTGCCGGGTGCTCTGGCCTCCTAGCTCCTAGCAATCCAGGCCGCAGTCTGAGGCTGCACTGCACTGCATGGCGCCTGAAGCTTCTCTCACACCTCTGTCTTCCGGTCTCTCCCCCTTGGCAACTTCCACTCTCCAATCAGATCGGAGTCTGGATAAATCCGCCTCCTCCCATGATCCTATCATCCCCGCACCTGATTGACCGCGCCTACTCACCCTCCTGCTCAACGAGATTGGAATGTAGCTTTGTTCAAGGTGACTGACTGAGGCTTGAAAGATGAAGAGAAGATGCCATGTGGAAAGCAAGGACTTGCTCACACATTGACTGACACCATTTTGCTCATCTTATGGAGCACTCTCCTTGTGATTTACGTGTCACAAGAGCGGGCCTGCCTCTCTGTGGTAGACATTCCGTGACTCAAGTGTTGGCACCATTGTGGATTCGGTATAAACTGTGAAAAGGTTGAGGGACTATTCCTGTGTTCCTGAAGCCTCTCCTTCCTTTGCCAATCGTGTTTACAACTTCAGAGAAAGAGGACAGTAAAAAAGGAAGTTTCCGTGAAAATGAACGTGAGGCTTACAGAGTCATGACGAACACAGTTTCTATGATCCCTCAACTCGGGGTCAAGAGAGGTCAAGGATTAAAAAATTCCCATGAGATTGCTGTCTTCCAATCAAATCTTCCATCGCTCACACGTATAATTTCAGCACTCGGGGAGGTGAGGCCAGGATACTATGAATTTGAACTGAAGCCAGCCTGGCCTCTGGAGACCCTGTCTCAGAAAATTAGCCAAACACATCACTACGCGGGCGAGTGTTTTAAATGTAATTTTATCTATCGATTTATGTATCCATCTATTTACCTATTCTATCTGTCTGTCTGTCTGTCCTATCTATCTATCTATCTATCTATCATATCTATCTATCTAATCAATCTATCAATCAATTATCTCTTATTTATCTACCTATTTATTTACGCACACTCTTTATTTTACCCCTCCCCCCTCCCCCTCCCCCTCCCCCCCTCCCCTACTATCTATCTATCTATCTATCTGTCTGTCTCTATCTGCTATCTATCTATCTATCTATCTATCTATCAATCAATCAATGTATCTACTTATTTATCTACGCACACTCTTATTTTACTACAGGAACGATGAGAATACCACCTTCCCCACAACAGGAACCAGTAAAATTTATCCCCAAAGTAATTCAGTAGAAAACAGGTCTGTTTCAGAATTTGAAAACCGAAGAAAAAAGGGGGAAAACCTTTCCTAAGTTTTTAAGTCCTATTTGAAAAGAGAAAACCCCGAATCCCATCATTGGCTGCACAGTCCAGTCGCCCCCCCTCCCCCCTCCCCCCCTCCCCCCTCCCCCCTCCCACTGGAGATGCCGGTGCCGACGCCTGGGTTCTGCTGCACACGTGGATTTGCTGGCTGTTTAGCTGGTGTCCATGCTTTCACGGTAGGCATCCAGCTGTGCATCCAGCTCCTCCGCCGAGAGCTGCTGTTTGGAACTGGCGCCGGTGCCTCGGCCTCTTCCCCGCTGCCAGCTGCCTCGGCGAGTCCCTCTGGGGGTACCGCCACCACTGCCAAATGCTCCCGAGCCGCCTCCGCCTCCGCCTCTGCCTCTGCTTCTGCTTTGTGTGGGTCTCCGCTGTGCGTCAACCTGCGACGTCACGAGCTGGATGTTCATAGGGCGGCCACGCAGAGGGACCCCGTTGTATTGCCTCATGGCCTCCAGGGCGTCCGCCTTCCGCTCGAAGTGCAGGAATGCCGTCCCTAAGCTTCGCCCACACCGATCGTAGTGCACGGCTGCCTCCTTGAGCGTTCCGAATTCAGCGAAGACTTCCTGAACGTCGGCGCCCGACAGCCCGAAGTGCAGGTTTGACAGCAGAAGTCTGCCGCCGGTCTCCAGGCCGGCTCCGCCCCCGAAGCCGCTGCCGAAGAGGTCGTGCTGCCACTTGTCGGGCAGCCGCTTCGGCCGGCTGTAGGGCGCCGGCCGATTCCTGCCGCCGCCCGCGACGCCGCGGGCGAGGGCCGGCCGGTTCCGCATGGGCCCGCCGCCGCGGCCGCCCTGCCAAGCGGCCCTGCCGCGTCCCCGGCCCGCGCCGCGGCCGCCGCGCTGGCTCCGGTTCAGCTTGATGATGTCGTCCAGAGACATATCCATCTTGGAGGCCATGGCGGGCGCGCGATCGGGGTCTCGGCTCTCGAATGCAATTTGAGAAAACTTTCGGAATATCCCTGTGTTCCCCTAGCCTCTCCTTCCTTTGCCGATCGTGTTTATAACTTCAGAGAAAGAAGGCAGAACAAAAGGAAGTTTCCGTGAAGATGAGCACGAGGCTTACAGAGTCGCGAAAGACACACGTTCTACGACCTCTCAACTCGGGGTCAAGGAATGTCAAGGATTACTAGATTCCCATGAGATCGCTGTCTTCAAAGCAGATCTCCCACCGCTCACGCTTCCGAATTCAGCACTCAGGGAGGTGAGGCAGGATTGGAGACGTGCTTGGGTCACGTGTGTGGAAAAGGAGGTTCTACCCCCAACGCTCTAGAAAGATCTCTGCTGAGCTAAGAAATTTCAAAGATCCAGGAAAGCCCAAACTACAGAGAAAGACCCTCTTCGATCTCCCTGAAGGGAAGAAAGCAAAGAAAGTTTTCCCGATGCCTCTACCCGTGTGCACAGGAGGACGACTTTCCAGACCTGGATGAGTTCTGCCGGGTGCTCTGGCCTCCTAGCTCCTAGCAATCCAGGCCGCAGTCTGAGGCTGCACTGCACTGCATGGCGCCTGAAGCTTCTCTCACACCTCTGTCTTCCGGTCTCTCCCCCTTGGCAACTTCCACTCTCCAATCAGATCGGAGTCTGGATAAATCCGCCTCCTCCCATGATCCTATCATCCCCGCACCTGATTGACCGCGCCTACTCACCCTCCTGCTCAACGAGATTGGAATGTAGCTTTGTTCAAGGTGACTGACTGAGGCTTGAAAGATGAAGAGAAGATGCCATGTGGAAAGCAAGGACTTGCTCACACATTGACTGACACCATTTTGCTCATCTTATGGAGCACTCTCCTTGTGATTTACGTGTCACAAGAGCGGGCCTGCCTCTCTGTGGTAGACATTCCGTGACTCAAGTGTTGGCACCATTGTGGATTCGGTATAAACTGTGAAAAGGTTGAGGGACTATTCCTGTGTTCCTGAAGCCTCTCCTTCCTTTGCCAATCGTGTTTACAACTTCAGAGAAAGAGGACAGTAAAAAAGGAAGTTTCCGTGAAAATGAACGTGAGGCTTACAGAGTCATGACGAACACAGTTTCTATGATCCCTCAACTCGGGGTCAAGAGAGGTCAAGGATTAAAAAATTCCCATGAGATTGCTGTCTTCCAATCAAATCTTCCATCGCTCACACGTATAATTTCAGCACTCGGGGAGGTGAGCCAGGATTACTATGAATTTGAACTGAAGCCAGCCTGGCCTCTGGAGACCCTGTCTCAGAAAATTAGCCAAACACATCACTACGCGGGCGAGTGTTAAAATGTAATTTTATCTATCGATTTATGTATCCATCTATTTACCTATCTAATCTATCTATCTATCTATCTATCTATCAATCAATCGATCAATGTATCTACTTATTTATTCTATGCACACTCTATTTTACTACAGTAACGATGAGAATACCACTTCCCCAACAGAACCAGTAAAATTTATCCCCAAAGTAATTCAGTAGAAACAGGTGTTTCAGAATTTGAAAACCGAAGAAAAAAGGGGAAAACCTTTCCTAAGTTTTTAAGTCCTATTTGAAAAAGAGAAAACCCCGAATCCCATCATTGGCTGCACAGTCCAGTCGCCCCCCCCCCCCCTCCCTCCTCCCTCCCCCCTCCCCCCCTTACCTATCTATCTATCTATCTGTCTGTCTGTCTATCTATCTATCTATCTATCTATCTATCTATCAATCAATCAATGTATCTACTTATTATTCTATGCACACTCTTATTTTACTACAGGAACGATGAGAATACCAACCTTCCCCACAACAGAACCAGTAAAATTTATCCCCAAAGTAATTCAGTAGAAAACAGGTCTGTTTTCAGAATTTGAACACACGAAGAAAAAAGGGGAAAACCTTTCCTAATTTTTAAGTCCTATTTGAAAAGAGAAAACCCCGAATCCCATCATGGCTGCACAGTCCAGTCGCACCACCTCCCCCCTCCCCCTCCCCCCCTCCTCCCTACCTATCTATCTATCTATCTGTCTGTCTGTCTGCTATCTATCTACTTCGATCTATCTATCTATCTATCAATCAATCAATGTATCTACTTATTATCTACGCACACTCTTATTTTACTACAGGAACGATGAGATACCACCTTTCCCCAACAGGAACCAGTAAATTTATCCCAAAGTAATTCAGTAGAAAACAGGTCTGTTTCAGAATTTGAAAACCGAAGAAAAAAGGGGAAAACCTTTCCTAAGTTTAAGTCCTATTTGAAAGAAAAACCCCGAATCCCAGTGGCTGCACAGTCCAGTCGCCCCCCCTCCCCGCTCCCCCTGCCCCCTCCCCCCCCCCCTTACCTATCTATCTATCTATCTATCTATCTGTCTGTCTGTCTGTCTATCTATCGATCTATCTATCTATCATCGATCTATCTATCAATCAATGTATCTACTTATTTATTCACGCACACTCTTATTTTACTACAGGAACGATGAGAAATACCACCTTCCCCACAACAGGAACCAGTAAAATTTATCCCCAAAGTAATTCAGTAGAAAACCGGTCTGTTTTAGAATTTGAAAACCGAAGAAAAAAAGGGGGAAAACCTTCCTAAGTTTTTAAGTCCTATTTGAAAAGAGAAAACCCTGAATCCATCATTGGCTGCACAGTCCATTCGCCCCCCTCCCCCCCCCCCTCCCCCCTCCCCCCCTCCCCCTGGAGATGCCAGTGCCGACGCCTGGGTTCTGCTGCACACGGGATTTGCTGCTGTTTAGCTGGTGTCCATGCTTTCACGGTAGGCATCCAGCTGTGCATCCAGCTCCTCCCCGAGAGCTGCGTTTGGAACTGGCGCCGGTGCCTCGCCTCTTCCCCGCTGCCAGCTGCCTCGCGAGTCCCTCTGGGGTACCCCGCAACCACTGGCCAAATGCTCCCGAGCCGCCGCCTCCGCCTCCGCCTCTGCCTCTGCTTCTGCTTTTGTGGTGGGTACCGCTGTGCGTCAACCTGCGACGTCACGAGCTGGATGTTCATAGGCGGCCACGCAGAGGGACCCCCGTTGTATTGCCTCATGGCCTCCAGGGCCATGATTGATAGATAGATAGATAGATAGATAGATAGATAGATAGATAGATAGATAGACAGACACACAGACAGACAGATAGATAGATAGGTAAATAGATGGATACATAAATCGATAGATAAAATTACATTTTAACACTCGCCCACTTAGTGATGTGTTTGGCTAATTTTCTGAGACAGGGTCTCCAGAGGCCAGGCTGGCTTCAGTTCAAATTCATAGTAATCCTGGCTCACCTCCCCGAGTGCTGAAATTATACGTGTGAGCGATGGAAGATTTGATTGGAAGACAGCAATCTCATGGGAATTTTTTAATCCTTGACCTCTCTTGACCCCGAGTTGAGGGATCATAGAAACTGTGTTCGTCATGACTCTGTAAGCCTCACGTTCATTTTCACGGAAACTTCCTTTTTTACTGTCCTCTTTCTCTGAAGTTGTAAACACGATTGGCAAAGGAAGGAGAGGCTTCAGGAACACAGGAATAGTCCCTCAACCTTTTCACAGTTTATACCGAATCCACAATGGTGCCAACACTTGAGTCACGGAATGTCTACCACAGAGAGGCAGGCCCGCTCTTGTGACACGTAAATCACAAGGAGAGTGCTCCATAAGATGAGCAAAATGGTGTCAGTCAATGTGTGAGCAAGTCCTTGCTTTCCACATGGCATCTTCTCTTCATCTTTCAAGCCTCAGTCAGTCACCTTGAACAAAGCTACATTCCAATCTCGTTGAGCAGGAGGGTGAGTAGGCGCGGTCAATCAGGTGCGGGGATGATAGGATAATGGGAGGAGGCGGATTTATCCAGACTCCGATCTGATTGGAGAGTGGAAGTTGCCAAGGGGGAGAGACCGGAAGACAGAGGTGTGAGAGAAGCTTCAGGCGCCATCCAGTGCAGTGCAGCCTCAGACTGCGGCCTGGATCGCTAGGAGCTAGGAGGCCAGAGCACCCGGCAGAACTCATCCAGGTCTGGAAAGTCGTCCTCCTGTGCACACGGGTAGAGGCATCGGGAAAACTTTCTTTGCTTTCTTCCCTTCAGGGAGATCGAAGAGGGTCTTTCTCTGTAGTTTGGGCTTTCCTGGATCTTTGAAATTTCTTAGCTCAGCAGAGATCTTTCTAGAGCGTTGGGGGTAGAACCTCCTTTTCCACACACGTGACCCAAGCACGTCTCCAATCCTGCCTCACCTCCCTGAGTGCTGAATTCGGAAGCGTGAGCGGTGGGAGATCTGCTTTGAAGACAGCGATCTCATGGGAATCTAGTAATCCTTGACATTCCTTGACCCCGAGTTGAGAGGTCGTAGAACGTGTGTCTTTCGCGACTCTGTAAGCCTCGTGCTCATCTTCACGGAAACTTCCTTTTGTTCTGCCTTCTTTCTCTGAAGTTATAAACACGATCGGCAAAGGAAGGAGAGGCTAGGGGAACACAGGGATATTCCGAAAGTTTTCTCAAATTGCATTCGAGAGCCGAGACCCCGATCGCGCGCCCGCCATGGCCTCCAAGATGGATATGTCTCTGGACGACATCATCAAGCTGAACCGGAGCCAGCGCGGCGGCCGCGGCGCGGGCCGGGGACGCGGCAGGGCC
The DNA here is from genome assembly GCA_023101885.1 of Typhlomys cinereus. Classification (NCBI taxonomy): domain Eukaryota; kingdom Metazoa; phylum Chordata; class Mammalia; order Rodentia; family Platacanthomyidae; genus Typhlomys; species Typhlomys cinereus. Next base: position 45,015 of record JALPQD010000960.1, on the reverse strand, counting down.
GCTTGGCAGGGCGGCCGCGGCGGCGGGCCCATGCGGAACCGGCCGGCCCTCGCCCGCGGCGTCGCGGGCGGCGGCAGGAATCGGCCGGCGCCCTACAGCCGGCCGAAGCGGCTGCCCGACAAGTGGCAGCACGACCTCTTCGGCAGCGGCTTCGGGGGCGGAGCCGGCCTGGAGACCGGCGGCAGACTTCTGCTGTCAAACCTGCACTTCGGGCTGTCGGGCGCCGACGTTCAGGAAGTCTTCGCTGAATTCGGAACGCTCAAGGAGGCAGCCGTGCACTACGATCGGTGTGGGCGAAGCTTAGGGACGGCATTCCTGCACTTCGAGCGGAAGGCGGACGCCCTGGAGGCCATGAGGCAATACAACGGGGTCCCTCTGCGTGGCCGCCCTATGAACATCCAGCTCGTGACGTCGCAGGTTGACGCACAGCGGAGACCCACACAAAGCAGAAGCAGAGGCAGAGGCGGAGGCGGAGGCGGCTCGGGAGCATTTGGCAGTGGTGGCGGTACCCCCAGAGGGACTCGCCGAGGCAGCTGGCAGCGGGGAAGAGGCCGAGGCACCGGCGCCAGTTCCAAACAGCAGCTCTCGGCGGAGGAGCTGGATGCACAGCTGGATGCCTACCGTGAAAGCATGGACACCAGCTAAACAGCCAGCAAATCCACGTGTGCAGCAGAACCCAGGCGTCGGCACCGGCATCTCCAGTGGGAGGGGGAGGGGGAGGGGGGAGGGGGGGCGACTGGACTGTGCAGCCAATGATGGGATTCGGGGTTTTCTCTTTTCAAATAGGACTTAAAAACTTAGGAAAGGTTTTCCCCTTTTTTTCTTCGGTTTTCAAATTCTGAAACAGACCTGTTTTCTACTGAATTACTTTGGGGATAAATTTTACTGGTTCCTGTTGTGGGGAAGGTGGTATTCTCATCGTTACTGTAGTAAAATAAGAGTGTGCGTAGAATAAATAAGTAGATACATTGATCGATTGATTGATTGATAGATAGATAGATAGATAGATAGATAGATAGATAGACAGACAGACAGACAGATAGATAGATAGGTAAATAGATGGATACATAAATCGATAGATAAAATTACATTTTAACACTCGCCCGCGTAGTGATGTGTTTGGCTAATTTTCTGAGACAGGGTCTCCAGAGGCCAGGCTGGCTTCAGTTCAAATTCATAGTAATCCTGGCTCACCTCCCGAGTGCTGAAATTATACGTGTGAGCGATGGAAGATTTGATTGGAAGACAGCAATCTCATGGGAATTTTTTAATCCTTGACCTCTCTTGACCCCGAGTTGAGGGATCATAGAAACTGTGTTCGTCATGACTCTGTAAGCCTCACGTTCATTTTCACGGAAACTTCCTTTTTTACTGTCCTCTTTCTCTGAAGTTGTAAACACGATTGGCAAAGGAAGGAGAGGCTTCAGGAACACAGGAATAGTCCCTCAACCTTTTCACAGTTTATACCGAATCCACAATGGTGCCAACACTTGAGTCACGGAATGTCTACCACAGAGAGGCAGGCCCGCTCTTGTGACACGTAAATCACAAGGAGAGTGCTCCATAAGATGAGCAAAATGGTGTCAGTCAATGTGTGAGCAAGTCCTTGCTTTCCACATGGCATCTTCTCTTCATCTTTCAAGCCTCAGTCAGTCACCTTGAACAAAGCTACATTCCAATCTCGTTGAGCAGGAGGGTGAGTAGGCGCGGTCAATCAGGTGCGGGGATGATAGGATAATGGGAGGAGGCGGATTTATCCAGACTCCGATCTGATTGGAGAGTGGAAGTTGCCAAGGGGGAGAGACCGGAAGACAGAGGTGTGAGAGAAGCTTCAGGCGCCATGCAGTGCAGTGCAGCCTCAGACTGCGGCCTGGATCGCTAGGAGCTAGGAGGCCAGAGCACCCGGCAGAACTCATCCAGGTCTGGAAAGTCGTCCTCCTGTGCACACGGGTAGAGGCATCGGGAAAACTTTCTTTGCTTTCTTCCCTTCAGGGAGATCGAAGAGGGTCTTTCTCTGTAGTTTGGGCTTTCCTGGATCTTTGAAATTTCTTAGCTCAGCAGAGATCTTTCTAGAGCGTTGGGGGTAGAACCTCCTTTTCCACACACGTGACCCAAGCACGTCTCCAATCCTGCCTCACCTCCCTGAGTGCTGAATTCGGAAGCGTGAGCGGTGGGAGATCTGCTTTGAAGACAGCGATCTCATGGGAATCTAGTAATCCTTGACATTCCTTGACCCCGAGTTGAGAGGTCGTAGAACGTGTGTCTTTCGCGACTCTGTAAGCCTCGTGCTCATCTTCACGGAAACTTCCTTTTGTTCTGCCTTCTTTCTCTGAAGTTATAAACACGATCGGCAAAGGAAGGAGAGGCTAGGGGAACACAGGGATATTCCGAAAGTTTTCTCAAATTGCATTCGAGAGCCGAGACCCCGATCGCGCGCCCGCCATGGCCTCCAAGATGGATATGTCTCTGGACGACATCATCAAGCTGAACCGGAGCCAGCGCGGCGGCCGCGGCGCGGGCCGGGGACGCGGCAGGGCCGCTTGGCAGGGCGGCCGCGGCGGCGGGCCCATGCGGAACCGGCCGGCCCTCGCCCGCGGCGTCGCGGGCGGCGGCAGGAATCGGCCGGCGCCCTACAGCCGGCCGAAGCGGCTGCCCGACAAGTGGCAGCACGACCTCTTCGGCAGCGGCTTCGGGGGCGGAGCCGGCCTGGAGACCGGCGGCAGACTTCTGCTGTCAAACCTGCACTTCGGGCTGTCGGGCGCCGACGTTCAGGAAGTCTTCGCTGAATTCGGAACGCTCAAGGAGGCAGCCGTGCACTACGATCGGTGTGGGCGAAGCTTAGGGACGGCATTCCTGCACTTCGAGCGGAAGGCGGACGCCCTGGAGGCCATGAGGCAATACAACGGGGTCCCTCTGCGTGGCCGCCCTATGAACATCCAGCTCGTGACGTCGCAGGTTGACGCACAGCGGAGACCCACACAAAGCAGAAGCAGAGGCAGAGGCGGAGGCGGAGGCGGCTCGGGAGCATTTGGCAGTGGTGGCGGTACCCCCAGAGGGACTCGCCGAGGCAGCTGGCAGCGGGGAAGAGGCCGAGGCACCGGCGCCAGTTCCAAACAGCAGCTCTCGGCGGAGGAGCTGGATGCACAGCTGGATGCCTACCGTGAAAGCATGGACACCAGCTAAACAGCCAGCAAATCCACGTGTGCAGCAGAACCCAGGCGTCGGCACCGGCATCTCCAGTGGGAGGGGGGGAGGGGGGAGGGGGGGCGACTGGACTGTGCAGCCAATGATGGGATTCGGGGTTTTCTCTTTTCAAATAGGACTTAAAAACTTAGGAAAGGTTTTCCCCTTTTTTTCTTCGGTTTTCAAATTCTGAAACAGACCTGTTTTCTACTGAATTACTTTGGGGATAAATTTTACTGGTTCCTGTTGTGGGGAAGGTGGTATTCTCATCGTTACTGTAGTAAAATAAGAGTGTGCGTAGAATAAATAAGTAGATACATTGATCGATTGATTGATTGATTGATTGATAGATAGATAGATAGATAGATAGATAGATAGACAGACAGACAGACAGATAGATAGATAGGTAAATAGATGGATACATAAATCGATAGATAAAATTACATTTTAACACTCGCCCGCGTAGTGATGTGTTTGGCTAATTTTCTGAGACAGGGTCTCCAGAGGCCAGGCTGGCTTCAGTTCAAATTCATAGTAATCCTGGCTCACCTCCCCGAGTGCTGAAATTATACGTGTGAGCGATGGAAGATTTGATTGGAAGACAGCAATCTCATGGGAATTTTTTAATCCTTGACCTCTCTTGACCCCGAGTTGAGGGATCATAGAAACTGTGTTCGTCATGACTCTGTAAGCCTCACGTTCATTTTCACGGAAACTTCCTTTTTTACTGTCCTCTTTCTCTGAAGTTGTAAACACGATTGGCAAAGGAAGGAGAGGCTTCAGGAACACAGGAATAGTCCCTCAACCTTTTCACAGTTTATACCGAATCCACAATGGTGCCAACACTTGAGTCACGGAATGTCTACCACAGAGAGGCAGGCCCGCTCTTGTGACACGTAAATCACAAGGAGAGTGCTCCATAAGATGAGCAAAATGGTGTCAGTCAATGTGTGAGCAAGTCCTTGCTTTCCACATGGCATCTTCTCTTCATCTTTCAAGCCTCAGTCAGTCACCTTGAACAAAGCTACATTCCAATCTCGTTGAGCAGGAGGGTGAGTAGGCGCGGTCAATCAGGTGCGGGGATGATAGGATCATGGGAGGAGGCGGATTTATCCAGACTCCGATCTGATTGGAGAGTGGAAGTTGCCAAGGGGGAGAGACCGGAAGACAGAGGTGTGAGAGAAGCTTCAGGCGCCATGCAGTGCAGTGCAGCCTCAGACTGCGGCCTGGATCGCTAGGAGCTAGGAGGCCAGAGCACCCGGCAGAACTCATCCAGGTCTGGAAAGTCGTCCTCCTGTGCACACGGGTAGAGGCATCGGGAAAACTTTCTTTGCTTTCTTCCCTTCAGGGAGATCGAAGAGGGTCTTTCTCTGTAGTTTGGGCTTTCCTGGATCTTTGAAATTTCTTAGCTCAGCAGAGATCTTTCTAGAGCGTTGGGGGTAGAACCTCCTTTTCCACACACGTGACCCAAGCACGTCTCCAATCCTGCCTCACCTCCCTGAGTGCTGAATTCGGAAGCGTGAGCGGTGGGAGATCTGCTTTGAAGACAGCGATCTCATGGGAATCTAGTAATCCTTGACATTCCTTGACCCCGAGTTGAGAGGTCGTAGAACGTGTGTCTTTCGCGACTCTGTAAGCCTCGTGCTCATCTTCACGGAAACTTCCTTTTGTTCTGCCTTCTTTCTCTGAAGTTATAAACACGATCGGCAAAGGAAGGAGAGGCTAGGGGAACACAGGGATATTCCGAAAGTTTTCTCAAATTGCATTCGAGAGCCGAGACCCCGATCGCGCGCCCGCCATGGCCTCCAAGATGGATATGTCTCTGGACGACATCATCAAGCTGAACCGGAGCCAGCGCGGCGGCCGCGGCGCGGGCCGGGGACGCGGCAGGGCCGCTTGGCAGGGCGGCCGCGGCGGCGGGCCCATGCGGAACCGGCCGGCCCTCGCCCGCGGCGTCGCGGGCGGCGGCAGGAATCGGCCGGCGCCCTACAGCCGGCCGAAGCGGCTGCCCGACAAGTGGCAGCACGACCTCTTCGGCAGCGGCTTCGGGGGCGGAGCCGGCCTGGAGACCGGCGGCAGACTTCTGCTGTCAAACCTGCACTTCGGGCTGTCGGGCGCCGACGTTCAGGAAGTCTTCGCTGAATTCGGAACGCTCAAGGAGGCAGCCGTGCACTACGATCGGTGTGGGCGAAGCTTAGGGACGGCATTCCTGCACTTCGAGCGGAAGGCGGACGCCCTGGAGGCCATGAGGCAATACAACGGGGTCCCTCTGCGTGGCCGCCCTATGAACATCCAGCTCGTGACGTCGCAGGTTGACGCACAGCGGAGACCCACACAAAGCAGAAGCAGAGGCAGAGGCGGAGGCGGAGGCGGCTCGGGAGCATTTGGCAGTGGTGGCGGTACCCCCAGAGGGACTCGCCGAGGCAGCTGGCAGCGGGGAAGAGGCCGAGGCACCGGCGCCAGTTCCAAACAGCAGCTCTCGGCGGAGGAGCTGGATGCACAGCTGGATGCCTACCGTGAAAGCATGGACACCAGCTAAACAGCCAGCAAATCCACGTGTGCAGCAGAACCCAGGCGTCGGCACCGGCATCTCCAGTGGGAGGGGGGGAGGGGGGAGGGGGGGCGACTGGACTGTGCAGCCAATGATGGGATTCGGGGTTTTCTCTTTTCAAATAGGACTTAAAAACTTAGGAAAGGTTTTCCCCTTTTTTTCTTCGGTTTTCAAATTCTGAAACAGACCTGTTTTCTACTGAATTACTTTGGGGATAAATTTTACTGGTTCCTGTTGTGGGGAAGGTGGTATTCTCATCGTTACTGTAGTAAAATAAGAGTGTGCGTAGAATAAATAAGTAGATACATTGATCGATTGATTGATTGATTGATTGATAGATAGATAGATAGATAGATAGATAGATAGACAGACAGACAGACAGATAGATAGATAGGTAAATAGATGGATACATAAATCGATAGATAAAATTACATTTTAACACTCGCCCGCGTAGTGATGTGTTTGGCTAATTTTCTGAGACAGGGTCTCCAGAGGCCAGGCTGGCTTCAGTTCAAATTCATAGTAATCCTGGCTCACCTCCCCGAGTGCTGAAATTACACGTGTGAGCGATGGAAGATTTGATTGGAAGACAGCAATCTCATGGGAATTTTTTAATCCTTGACCTCTCTTGACCCCGAGTTGAGGGATCATAGAAACTGTGTCTTTCACGACTCTGTAAGCCTCGTGTTCGTTTTCACGGAAACTTCCTTTTTTACGGTCTTCTTTCTCTGAAGTTATAAGCACAATTGGCAAAGGAAGGAGAGGCTTCAGGAACACGGGAATATTCTCTCAACCTTTTCACAGTCTATAGCGAATCCACAGTGATTCCAACACTTGAGTCACGGAATGCCTACCACAGAGAGACAGGCCTGCTCTTGTGATAACGTAAATCACAAGCAGAATTCTCCATAAGATTAGCAAAATGGTGTCAGTCAATGTATGAGCAAGTCCTTGCTTTCCACATGACATCTGCTCTTCATCTTTCAAGCCTCAGTCAGTCACCTTGAACAAAGCTACATTCCAATCTCGTTTAGCAGGATGGTGAGTAGGTGCGGTCAATCAGGTGCGGGGATGATAGGATAATGGGAGTAGGCGGATTTATCCAGACTCTGATCTGATTGGATAGTGGAAGTTGCAAAGGGGGAGATACCGGAAGAAAGAGGTGTGAAAGGAGCTTCAGGCCTCATCCAGTGCGCCTCAGCCTCAGTCTGCGGCCTGGATTGCTAGGAGCTAGGAGCTAGGAGGCCAAAGCACCCGGCAGAACTCATCCAAGTCTGGAAAGTCATCCTCCTGTGCACACGGGTAGAGGCATCGGGAAAACTTTCTTTGCTTCTTCCCTTCAGGGAGATTGAAGAGGGTCTTTCTCTGTAGTTTGGGCTTTCCTGGATCTTTGAAATTTCTTAGCTCAGCAGAAATCTTTCGATTTCTGCGTTGGGGGTAGAACCTCCTTTTTCACACACCTGACCCAAGCACCTATCCAATCCTGTCTCACCTCCCCGAGTGCTGAATTTGGAAGCGCGAGCGAGGGAAGATTCGATTTGAAGACAGCAATTTCATGGGAATGTATTAATCCTTGACATTTCTTGACCCTGAGTTGATAGGTCATAGAACGTGTGTCTTTCACGATTCTGTAAGCCTCGTGTTCGTTTTCATCGGAAACTTCCTTTTTTCCAGTCTTCTCTCTCTGAAGGTATAAACACAATTGGCAAAGTTAGGAGAGGACAGAGGAACACAAGCCTATTCGGAAAGTTTTCTCAAATTACATTTTAGAGCCGAGACCCCGATTGCGCGCCCGCCATGGCCTCCAAGATGGATATGTCTCGGACGACATCATCAAGCTGAACCGGAGCAGCGGCGACGGGAGCCGGGCGGCGCAGGCCGGGGACGCAGCAGGGCCGGTTGGCAGGGCGGCCGCGGCGGCGGCGGCGCAGCGGCGGGCCATGCGGAACCGGCCGGCCCTCGCCCACGGCGTCAGGAATCGGCCGGCGCCCTACAGCGTGCCGAAGCGGCTGCCCGACAAGTGGCAGCACGACCTCTTCGACAGCGGCTTCGTGGGCGGAGCCGGCCTGGAGAACCGGCGGCAGAACTTCTGCCTGTCAAACCTGCACTTCGGGCCGTCCTGGAGCCTTACGTTCGGGAAAGTCTTCGCTGAATTCGGAATGCTGAAGAAGGCAGCCGTGCACTACGATCGGTGTGGGCGAAGCTTAGGGGACAGCATTACTACTGCACTTTGAGCAGGAAGGCAGACGCCCTGGAGGCCATGAGGCAATACAATCGGTGTCCCTCTTGCGGTGCCGCCCTATGGACATCCAGCTCGTGACGTCACAGGTTGACGCACAGCGGAGACCAACACAAAGCAGAAGCGGAGGCGGAGGCGAGGGTGGCTCGGGAGCATTTGGCAGTGGTGGTGGTACTCCCAGAGGGTACTCGCCGAGGCCAGCTGGCAGCAGGGAAGAGGCGATGAACCGGCGGCCAGTTCCAAACAGCAGCTCTTGGCAGGAGGAGCTGGATGCACAGCTGGATGCCTAGCCATGAAGAATGGGACAGAGACCAGCTAAACAGCCAGCAATATTCACGCGTGCAGCAGAACCCAGGCGTCGCCACCGCAAATCTCCGGGGGAATGGAGGAGGGGTGGGAGGGGGGAGGGGGGAAGAGGGGAGGGAGGATTGGGGGGCGAACGGACTGTACAGACACAATGATGGATTTGTGGTTTTCTCCTTTCAATAGGTACTTCTAAAGACTTAGGGAAGATTTTCCCCTTATTTTTGGTTTTCAAATTCTGAAACAGACCCTGTTTTTCTACTGACATTGCTTTGGGGATAAATTTTACGTGGTTCCTGTTGTGGGGAAGGTGGTATTCTCATCGTACTGTAGTAATACAAGAGTGTGGTAGATAGAATAAATAAGTACAGGACCTTGATGATAGTAGATAGATAGATAGATACGATAGATAGATAGATTAGACAGACAGACAGACAGAAGACAGATAGACTAGATAGATACGTAAATAGATGGATACATAATAGATAGATAAATTACATTTAACACTCGCCCCACGTAGTGATTGGTTTGGCTAATTTTCTGAGACAGGGTTCTCCAGAGGACAGGCTGGGCTTCAGTTCAGTTCAAAATTCATAGTCCATCCTGTATCACCTCCCGAGTGATGCTGAAATTATAAGTGGTGAGCGATGGAAGATTCGATTGAGACAGCAATTTCATGGGGATTTGTTAATCCTTGACATTTCTTGACCTGAGTTGAGGGATCATAGAAACTGTGTCTTTCACGACTCTGTAAGCCTCGTGTTCGTTTTACGGAAACTTCCTTTTTTACGGTCTTCTTTCTCTGAAGTTATAAGCACAAATGGCAAAGGAAGGAGGGCTTCAGGAACACGGATATTCTCTCAACCTTTTCACAGTTTATAGCGAATCCACGTGATTCCAACACTTGAGTCACGGAACCCCACAGAGAGACAGGCCTGCTCTTGTGATACGTAAATCACAAGCAGAATTCTCCATAAGATTAGCAAATGGTGTCAGTCAATGTATGAGCAAGTCCTTGCTTTCCACATGACATCTGCTCTTCCTCTTTCAAGCCTCGGTCAGTCACCTTGAACAAAGCTACATTCCATCTCGTTTAGCAGGATGGTGAGTAGGTGCGGTCAATCAGGTGCGGGGATGATAGGATAATGGGAGTAGGCGGATTTATCCAGACTCTGACCTGATTGGATAGTGGAAGTTGCAAAGGGGGAGATACCGGAAGAAAGAGGTGTGAAAGGAGCCTCAGGCGTCATCCAGTGCGCCGCAGCCTCAGTCTGCGGCCTGGATTGCTAGGAGCTAGGAGCTAGGAGGCCAAAGCACCCGGCAGAACTCATCCAAGTCTGGAAAGTCATCCTCCTGTGCACACGGGTAGGGGCGGCGGGAAAACTTTCTTTGCTTCTTCCCTTCGGGGAGATGAGAGGGTCTTTCTCTGTAGTTTGGGCTTTCCTGGTCTTTGAAATTTCTTAGCTCAGCAGAAATCTTTCGATTTCTGCGTTGGGGGTAGAACCTCCTTTTTCACACCTGACCCAAGCACCTATCCAATCCGGTCTCACCTCCCCGAGTGCTGAATTTGGAAGCGCGAGCGAGGGAAGATTCGATTGGAAGACAGCAATTTCATGGGAATGTATTAATCCTTGACATTTCTTGACCCTGAGTTGATAGGTCATAGAACGTGTGTCTTTCACGACTCTGTAAGCCTCGTGTTTTTCACGGAACTTCCTTTTTTCCGGTTCTTTCTCTGAAGGTATAAACACAATTGGCATATTAAGGAGAGGCCAGAGAACACATTTTTATTTTCTCTTATTTTATTTATTTTCGTTTTGTATCTCACATCCTCCGACATACTTCACAGACTGCTGAATCCCAAGGCCCCTTTCTCTGCGAGCAAGAGCACGCGGGAGAGACTGCGGGACAGTCGGAATCGCGAGTGCAGTGCCTTCACTCAGCCTTGTGTTTCTTCCTTGAGGTCCGCCCCAGCAAGCGAGCCTAGCAAGTGCCCACCCGGTGCCAGGTGCGTGAGTGCGAGAGACTGCGTGTGTGAAGAGGCCAGCTGCTGTTGGGGCCTCTGCCTGAGCGAGAGACCTGAGTGGACATGGCCTCGCTTCCCACGCAAGGGTGCTGGTCTCCGAGAGACACCCTACGGCTCCTGGAATCCATAGAGATCAATGTGGCAGCTGACGATCGGCAAGGATTCCAGAAGACCCAGGCTGAGCTGGACTGGGACAGAGTTGCTTTTGGAAAGTTCTCGGGGGACATGTGCAGACTGAGGTGGCTGGAGATTTCGCACAAGCTGAGGAAGTCGCGCACCCTGTTGGCGCTGGTGCAGGAAGCCAACGCCACGCGCAACGCCTCCCCAAGGCTCAGGCGCCCAAGGAAGCACCCCCGACTTCCCCAAAAGGCCCCTGACCGCCTACCTGCGCTTCTACAGGGAGCAGAGGGCCCAGTACTCTCGGCTGTACCCTGCCTCAACAACCCGCAGCTCAGCAGACTGCTGAGCGAGAAGTACAAGCAGCTCCCGGAGCACGTGAGGCAGCAGTACGTGCGTGCCTTCCACGAGGAGAAAGAGCTCTACGAGGAGAAACTGGCTCGATTCAAGGAGACCACCCTGACCCGGCCCGGCATTCCAAGACATCCCTGGTGCCCGCGCGTCGCCCAGCCCAAGGCTCCCAGGAGCCGCCCCGGGAAAGGTGACAGCCCTCCAGGCCCCCGCACCGACCAGCCTCTGCGGGACACCCCTCCAGCTCCAGGGGGAATGCTGCGGCTACGGGAGAAACCCGAGAACCCCCCATGAATGGATACCACAAGTTTCACCAGAATTCTGGGCCAGCGAGGAGCTGAGGCATCTGCCCCCGAGGGAGCGCAGGGTGGAGATCGGCAGACGCTGGCAGCGACTCCCGCGGAGCCTGAAGCAGCTTCACGAGAGGCAGGCGGAGGAGCTGCGCTGCGCTACAGGCTGAGCCTGGACCGCTGGCTCAAGAGCCTGTCGCCGAGGAATATGCTTCCTACAGAGACGTGCAGGCCGCCATGGCAAGGGAAAGGTGTGGGCCGCCCTGGCAGGCCGCTTCCTCACTGCGGAGCCCCACCTGCGCGTAGGATGGGCCCTCCTCTGCAGGCAAGGGGTCCTGGGGGAAGGAGGAAGCTCGGGTCCCTCCTTCCCCGCAAGGGGCCTTCTGCCTCAGCCCCTCTGGCTCCTCCGCAGAAAATCGGATGACCCCTGGGCAAGAGGACCCGGGAAGCGACCCTTCGGGCTCCAGCAGCCCAGCTGAAGCAACAGGGGGGCTCGCCTCTCTTCCTCCGGGGAATCCTCGGACCTGGACTGGTTCTTAGCTCCTTCTCCTTCCCAGTCATCCATGCAAACCCAGGACAGGCTCTTCTCAGGGAGGGAAGCGGCGAGCCTGGCCAAAGGGAACCGTGCTTCCCACAATGTGTGCGAAAATCAGAACCCTGAAGAACCAGGACTCACTGGATCCCAAGGACGCCATGTGGACGGCATGGGTGCATCCAGACATACTTGGGAGCGCCAAGGAACAAGGAGCCGGTACCGCTCTGCTCTCTGTCCTGGCTCTCCTCCGTGCTCAAGTGGACTTTCTGCTCCAGGTGGGCGCCTCCAAGTGACTTCTCCGCCTCTCCCTTCTCACACACATAAACTCCAGGTCCAAGCCTCGCGGGGCTGCGACAGGGACAATTGAGTCCCGCGAATTTCCAGGGTTTCTCCTCGGCTTTCCTGGGCCCAGCCCAAAGCCACCTCTCTGCCATCAGCTGCTTGGTGGGAGTTGCGGGCAGACTCATCCTTCTCCCGAGCCCCCCCCTCCAGCCTGCTGAGGCGGTCTCGGGGTCTGCTTGGATTTCTGGCGCAACGGTGCGGGGAGACGAACCCGAACTCCAAGGTCCCCACCCCTTCCCCCGCCCCCTGGCAACGAAAAGGGACCTACTGGTGCTCACTCACTCAGGCGCTCCCCGAACCTCAAGCCCGGTTGCTAAGGAGGCTGCGCGCGCCACGCTGGCATTCCACACAGGGGCTCTCAAGTCCCGGGGAGCAGACTTGAGCCCTGGCGACCCGTCAGTCCAATTGCCCGCTCTACCTCGCAGCCGCCGCCCGCCTCTTCGGTTCCCAAAGAAGAAATGCCACGCGCTGCGCGGGTCTCCTGGGAAAGCCGCCGCCTGCTGATTCCGCCCGCCTGCAGCCCGGACCGATGGTCGCCCTGCACTCACTCACTCTCTGACTCACCCATCACCGACTGAACGACAGACCTCTCTGCAGACTGAGCCTCCCTCCCGCAGAGGCCCTGGCGGATGCCAAGCGGCCCCCGCTGCGGCGCGCTGCTCTTCCCAACCAAGTCCAGGGCTTCCTGGGAAAAGGCAGTCCCCGCTCTCGTCAACCTCGTGCTGCCGCTGCCAAATCTGGAACCCTTCCACTTGGGAGTCAACCCAACGGTGCGGATATCTGTTACCTCCTCAGCACCAGGGGGACGGTTTCAGCCAAAGCCTTCAAACACTCCAAAATGAGCTCGCTCCTTAGGAAACTCACCCAGGGACAGGAACAGGACATCTTGGACTCGTGTGCACCGGCAGAAAGATGAGTGATATAACTGCCCGCTGTGCGGAACCCTAAGACAGAGATCGTCTAGAGGATCAAATCCCCGACACTTGACAACTTCCAAAGAAAAAGAAGTGGATGTGCATCGTCCTCACAACCTCTTCATTCCTTCCATGAGGCGGTTCTAAGTCCGAGTGTCTGCCTCACAAGCTGTACAGTGACCAAAGTTCAAAATGGGAATAATATTGTTCTACACTAGGAAGGGAAAAGGAAGTAGTAAACTACTCTCTCCGACTGCAATACAGCAATCCTCTGGATCTACAGAATCCATAGAGAGGGGAAAGTAAGAAATTCCTACAGGTGGAAGATGTTGCCAACTCTCCCTCCCCTTCCTATCATTCTTTCGACTCAGAAAGAGGGGAATTGCTTTTGGAAATCCATCGCAAATTCAGTACTCGAAAAAGTTGAAGTCGGGTCTACACAGAACTGTTATCAAGCAGTCCAACAGATATTTTTAAGAAATCGGTTTTCAAGGGGAAGAAGGAAGTGATTCCCAAAAAAGAAACCTTGAAAGCAGTGGTTCAATTGTAGTTTTCAAAGTCTAGATGAAAATAGTCCAGTTGGAGAAAGGGCTGGGGGCTTCATCAGTTCACATAGAGGAAAGCGAACCGATGCAGTTGCTTCCATATGGGCAGAGGCAGAGGAGTTATTCTGTCTCTTATCAAGTCCTGTACTGGAAATGGTAGCTCTCAACAGGTCAAAAAATATGCTCTCTTCTCTTTCTCTCTCTCCTCTCTCTCTCTCCTCCTCCCTCTCTCTCCTCTCTCCCTCTCTCTCTCTCTCTCTCTCTCTCTCTCTCCCTCCCTCCTCCCTCCTTTAAGTATGTATGCCTGTGCTTGCGTTGTGACTACGTGTGTGTGTGTGTGTGTGTGTGTGTGTGTGTGTGTGTGTGTGTGTGTTTGGAGTGTAGCAATAAGGAATGCAGTCCTTGTAAAATTCTCCTAGAAAAGAAATTAGGGGAAGGGTCAGATGGCTCAGGGGTTAAGTGTCTGCCTCCCAAGCAGAAGGACCTGAGATCGGGTGCCAGAATATTCTTCAAAATGCTTGTGTGGAAATGGCAGCTAACCTTCCTGGAAGGCAAGCTCGAGAAACATCAGAGAAAAGCCAAAAAGGAGGTAGAGCAATCCTGCAGGCTGATTCCAGAGGTCACCCTCAGAGCTCCAGAGTGGCATGCCAAAGAAATAAATACCTATGTAAAGAAAAAGGTTTTCCAAAAGCATCACGTTACTCACTTACACACCTACTGTGTAAAAGATAATCATACGCAAAATACACAAATGTACGCCATGCAAATCACTTTATGGAATAGGTCAGGAAAATTCTTTGATTCGGAACAACATGTCCAGACGACCAGAGTGGGCGAGGTCTCAGCCTTCCATTGCAACCTGTGTGGTCAAGGCACCCCAGAAGTTCAGATGTCAACTAGCTCCTGGACTTCTTTATTTTTTATTTCTCTTATTTTATTTATTTTCGTTTTTGTATCTCACATCCTCCGACTGACCTAGGATGTGAGATAGACACTGTGTCCGGGAGCTGAGCCTGTCGTGTTCTGGGATCGTGCCAGGCAGAAGAGAAGAGAAAAGAACTGACCGAGCGCTGAGTGCGTGTTCAGGTGTGCCCTGCCCCTAATCTCACCACGGAGCTGGGGAATCCCGCCAGGGTGGGGCCTGCAGGGGCTTCCGCCAAGGGAGTGAGGGCTCCGCCCACAGGCACTTGCAGGAAGACCCCCGAGAGAGGCACATCGCGGCGTCCCCTGTCCCGAGAGCCCAGGCTTCACAGACTGCTGAATCCCAAGGCCCCTTTTCTCTGCGAGCAAGAGCACGCGGGAGAGACTGCGGGACAGTCGGAATCGCGAGTGCAGTGCGTGCACTCAGCCTTGTGTTTTTCTTCCTTGAGGTCCCCCCCAAGCGAGCCTAGCAAGTGCCCACCCGGTGCCAGGTGCGTGAGTGCGTGAGACTGCGTGTGTGAAGAGGCCAGCTGCTGTTGGGGGCCTCTGCCTGAGCGAGAGACCTGAGTGGACATGGCCTCGCTTCCCACGCAAGGGTGCTGGTCTCCGAGAGACACCCCTGCGGCTCCTGGAAGCCATAGAGAACAATGTGTGGCAGCCGACGATCGGCGAGGATTCAAGAAGACCCAGGCCGAGCTGGACTGGGACAGAGTAGCTTTTGGAAAGTTCTCGGGGACATGTGCAGACTGAGGTGGCTGGAGATTTCGCACAAGCTGAGGAAGTCGCGCACACCTGTCGGCGCTGGTGCGGGAAGCCAAGCGCCGCGCGCAAGCCTCCCCAAGGCTCAGGCGCCCAAGAAGCACCCCGACTTTCCCCAAAAGGCCCCTGACCGCCTACCTGCGCTTCTACAGGGAGCAGAGGGCCCAGTACTCTCGGCTGTACCCTGACCTCAACAACCCGCAGCTCAGCAGACTGCTGAGCGAGAAGTACAAGCAGCTCCCGAGCACGTGAGGCAGCAGTACGTGCGCCCCTTCCACGAGGAGAAAGAGCTCTACGAGGAGAAACTGGCTCGATTCAAGGAAGACCACCCTGACCCGGCCCGGCATTCCAAGACATCCCTTGGTGCCCGCGCGTCGCCCAGCCCAAGGCTCCCAGGAGCCGCCCCCGGGAAAGGTGACAGCCCTCCAGGCCCCCGCACCGACCAGCCTCTCCGGGACACCCCTCCAGCTCCACGGGGGAACGCTGCGGCTGCGGGGAGAACCCGAGAAACCCCCATGAATGGATACCACAAGTTTTCTCACGAGATTGCTGGGCCAGCGAGGAGCTGAGGCATCTGCCCCCGAGGGAGCGCAGGGTGGAGATCGGCAGACGCTGGCAGCGACTCCCGCGGAGCCTGAAGCAGCTTCACGAGAGGCAGGCGGAGGAGCTGCGAGCGCGCGCGCTACAGGCTGAGCCTGGACCGCTGGCTCAAGAGCCTGTCGCCCGAGGAATATGCTTCCTACAGAGACGCGCAGGCCGCCATGGGCAAGGGAAAAGGTGTGGGCCGCCCTGGCAGGCCGCTTCCTCACCTGCGGAGCCCCACCTGCGCGGGAGGATGGGCCCTCCTCTGCAGGCAAGGGGTCCTGGGGGAAGGAGGAAGCTCGGGTCCCTCCTTCCCCGCAAGGGGCCTTCTGCCTCAGCCCCTCTGGCTCCTGCCGCAGAAAATCGGATGGCCCCTGGGCAAGAGACCCGGGAAGCGACTCTTCGGGCTCCAGCAGCCCAGCTGAAGCAAGAGGGGCCTCGCCTCTCTTCCTCCGGGGAATCCTCGGACCTGGACTGGTTCTGAGCCCTTCTCCTTCCCAGTCATCCATGCAAACCCAGGCCAGGCTCTCTTCTCAGGGAGGGAAGCGGCGAGCCTGGCCAAAGGGAAACCGTGCTTCCCACAATGTGTGCGAAAATCAGAACCCTGAAGTACCAGGACTCAACTGGATCCCAAGGACGCCATGTGGACGGCATGGATGCATCCAGACATACTTGGGAGCGCCAAGGAACAAGGAGCCGGTACCGCCCTCTGCCCTGTCCCTGGCTCTCTCCTCCGTGCTCAAGTGGACTTTTTCTGCTCCAGGTGGAGCCTCCAAGTCGACTTCTTCCGCCTCTCCCTTCTCACACACACTAAACTCCAGGTCCCAAGCCTCGCGGGGCTGCGACAGGGACAATTGAGTCCCGCAGAATTTCCAAGGGTTTCTCCCGGGCTTTCCTGGGGCCCAGCCCAAAGCCACCTCTCTGCCATCAGCTGCTTGGTGGGAGTTGTGGGGCAGACTCATCCTTCTCCCGAGCCCCCCACTCCCAGCCTGCTGAGGCGGTCCCCGCGGGGCCTGCTCTGGATCTCTGGCGCAACGGTGCGGGGAGAGGAACCCGAACTCCACGGTCCCCACCCCCTTCCCCCGCCCCCTGGCAAAGAAAGGGACGTACTGGTGCTCACTCACTCAGGCGCTCCCCGAACCTCAGCCCGGTTGCTAAGGACGCTGCGCGCGCCCGCGCCGGCATTCCACACAGGGGCTCTCAAGTCCCGGGGAGCAGACTTGAGCCCCTGGCGACCCGTCAGTCCAATTGCGCCCGCTCTACCCTCGCAGCCGCCGCCGCCCGCCTCTTCGGTTCCCAAAGAAGAAATGCCACGCTCTGCGCGGGTCTCCTGGGAAAGCCGCCGCCTGCTGATTCCGCCCGCCTGCAGCCCGGACCGAAGGTCGCCCTGCACTCACTCACTCACTCCACTCACTCACTCACTCACTCACCCATCCACCGACTGATCGACAGACCTCTCTGCAGCACTGAGCCTCCCTCCCGCAGAGGCCCTGGCGGATGCCAAGCGGCCCCGCTGCGGCGCGCTGCTCTTTCCCCAACCAAGTCCAGGGCTTCCTGGGAAAAGGCAGTCCCCGCTCTCGTGCCATCCTCGTGCTGCCGCTGGGCAAAGTCTGGAACCCTTCCACTTCGGAGTCAACCCACACGGTGCGGATATCCTGTTACCCCCTCCTCAGCACCAGGGGGACGGTTTTTCAGCCGAAAGCCTTCAAACACTCCAAAAATCAAAAATGAGCTCGCTCCTTAGGAAACTCGCCCAGGGAAGGAAGGACATCTTGGACTCGTGTGCACCGGCAGAAAGATGAGTGATATCATCACTGCCCGCTGTGCGGAACCCTAAGACAGAGATCGTCTTAGAGGATCAAATCCCCGACACTTGACAACTTCCAAAGAAAAAGAAGTGGATGTGCATCGTCCTCACAACCCTCTTCCTTCCTTCCATGAGGCGGTTCTAAGTCCGAGTGTCTGCCTTACAAGCTGTACAGTGACCAAAGTTCAAAATGGGAATAATATTGTTCTACACTAGGAAGGGAAAAGGAGGTTGAGTAAACTACTCTCCTCTCTGACTGCAATACAGCAATCCTCTGGATCTACAGAATCCATAGAGAGGGAAAGTAAGAAATTCCTACAGGTGGAAGATGTTGCCAACTCTCCCTCCCCTTCCTATCATTCTTTCGACTCAGAAAGAGGGGAAATTGCTTGGAAATCCATCGCAATTCAGTACTCGAAAAAGTTGAAGTCGGGTCTACACAGAACTGTTATCAAGCAGTCCAACAGATATTTTTAAGAAATCGGTTTTCAAGGGGGAAGAAGGAAGTGATTCCCAAAAAGAAACCTTGAAAGCAGTGGTTCAATTGTAGTTTTCAAAGTCTAGATGAAAATAGTCCAGTTGGAGAAAGGGCTGGGGGCTTCATCAGTTCACATAGAGGAAAGCGAACCGATGCAGTTGCTTCCATATGGGCAGAGGCAGAGGAGTTATTCTGTCTCTTATCAAGTCCTGTACTGGAAATGGTAGCTCTCAACAGGTCAAAAAATATGCTCTCTTTCTCTCCCTTCTCCCTCCTCTCCCTCTCCTCCTCCCCCTCTCCTCCCCTCTCTTCTCTCTCTCTCCTCCTCCCTCCTCTCTCTCTCTCCCTCTCTCCCTCCCTCCTCCCCTCCCTCTTAGTATGTATGCCTGTGCTTGCGTTTGTGACTACGTGTGTGTGTGTGTGTGTGTGTGTGTGTGTGTGTGTGTGTGTGTGTTTGGAGTGTAGCAATAAGGAATGCAGTCCTTGTAAAATTCTCCTAGAAAAGAAATTAGGGGAAAGGGTCAGATGGCTCAGGGGTTAATGGTCTGCCTCCAAGCAGAAAGGACCTGAGATCGTGTGCCAGAAATATCTTCAAAAATGCTTTGGAAATGGCAGCTACCTTCCTGGAAGCAAGCTCGGAGAACATCAGAGAAAGAAGGCCAAAAAGGGAGTAAGAAGCATCCTGCAGGCTGATCCGCAGTCCCCTCAGAAGCTCCAGAGTGGCATGCCAAAGAATAATGCCTATGTAAAAGAAACAGGTTTTCCAAAAGCATCACGTTACTCACTTACACACCTACCTGTGTAAAAGATAAATCATACGCAAAATTACAACAAATGTACGCCATGCAAATCACTTTATGGAATAGGTCAGGAAAATTCTTTGATTCGGAACAACTGTCCAGACGACCAGAGTGGGCGAGGTCCTCAGCCTTCCATTGCAAACTTGCGTCAAACCTGTGTGGGTCAAGGACACCACAGAAGTTCAGATGTAAACTAGCCCTGGACTTCTTTATTTTTTATTTTCTCTTATTTTATTTATTTTCGTTTTGTATCTCACATCCTCCGACTGACCTAGGATGTGAGATAGACACTGTGTCCGGGAGCTGAGCCTGTCGTGTTCTGGGATCGTGCCAGGCAGAAGAGAAGAGAAAAGAACTGACCGAGCGCTGAGTGCGTGTTCAGGTGTGCCCTGCCCCTAATCTCACCACGGAGCTGGGGAATCCCGCCAGGGTGGGGCCTGCAGGGGCTTCCGCCGCCAAGGGAGTGAGGGCTCCGCCCACAGGCACTTGCAGGAAGACCCCCGAGAGAGGCACATCGCGGCGTCCCCTGTCCCGAGAGCCCAGGCTTCACAGACTGCTGAATCCCAAGGCCCCTTTCTCTGCGAGCAAGAGCACGCGGGAGAGACTGCGGGACAGTCGGAATCGCGAGTGCAGTGCGTGCACTCAGCCTTGTGTTTCTTCCTTGAGGTCCGCCCCAGCAAGCGAGCCTAGCAAGTGCCCACCGGTGCCGCCGGTGCCAGGTGCGTGAGTGCGTGAGACTGCGTGTGTGAAGAGGCCAGCGCTGCTGTTGGGGCCTCTGCCTGAGCGAGAGACCTGAGTGGACATGGCCTCGCTTCCCACGCAAGGGTGCTGGTCTCCGAGAGACACCCTGCGCGCTCCTGGAAGCCATAGAGAACAATGTGGCAGCCGACGATCGGCGAGGATTCAAGAAGACCCAGGCCGAGCTGGACTGGGACAGAGTAGCTTTTGGAAAGTTCTCGGGGACATGTGCAGACTGAGGTGGCTGGAGATTTCGCGCAAGCTGAGGAAGTCGCGCACCCTGTCGGCGCTGGTGCGGGAAGCCAAGCGCCGCGCGCAACGCCTCCCCAAGGCTCAGGCGCCCAAGAAGCACCCCGACTTCCCCAAAAGGCCCCTGACCGCCTACCTGCGCTTCTACAGGGAGCAGAGGGCCCAGTACTCTCGGCTGTACCCTGACCTCAACAACCCGCAGCTCAGCAGACTGCTGAGCGAGAAGTACAAGCAGCTCCCGAGCACGTGAGGCAGCAGTACGTGCGCGCGCCTTCCACGAGGAGAAAGAGCTCTACGAGGAGAAACTGGCTCGATTCAAGGAAGACCACCCTGACCCGGCCCGGCATTCCAAGACATCCCTGGTGCCCGCGCGTCGCCCAGCCCAAGGCTCCCAGGAGCCGCCCCCGGGAAAGGTGACAGCCCTCCAGGCCCCCGCACCGACCAGCCTCTCCGGGACACACCCCTCCAGCTCCACGGGGGAACGCTGCGGCTGCGGGGAGAACCCGAGAAACCCCCCATGAATGGATACCACAAGTTTCACCGAGATTGCTGGGCCAGCGAGGAGCTGAGGCATCTGCCCCCGAGGGAGCGCAGGGTGGAGATCGGCAGACGCTGGCAGCGACTCCCGCGGAGCCTGAAGCAGCTTCACGAGAGGCAGGCGGAGGAGCTGCGCGCGCGCTACAGGCTGAGCCTGGACCGCTGGCTCAAGAGCCTGTCGCCCGAGGAATATGCTTCCTACAGAGACGCGCAGGCCGCCATGGGGCAAGGGAAAGGTGTGGGCCGCCCTGGCAGCCGCTTCCTCACCTGCGGAGCCCCACCTGCGCGGGAGGAATGGGCCCTCCTCTGCAGGTCAAGGGGTCCTGGGGGAAGGAGGAAGCTCGGGTCCCTCCTTCCCCGCAAGGGGCCTTCTGCCTCAGGCCCTCTGGCTCCTGCGCAGAAATCGCATGGCCCTGGGCAAGAGGACCCGGGAAGCGACTCTTCGGGCTCCAGCAGCCCAGCTGAAGCAGAGGGGTGGCCTCGCCTCTCTTCCTCCGGGGAATCCTCGAGACCTGGACTGGTTCTGAGCCCCTTCTCCTTCCCAGTCATCCATGCAAACCCGAGCCAGGCTCTTCTCAGGGAGGGAAGCGGCGAGCCTGGCCAAAGGGAACCGTGCTTCCCACAATGTGTGGCGAAAATCAGAACCCTGAAGTACCAGGACTCAGCGGGATCCCAAGGACCGCCATGTGGACGGCATGATGCATCCAGACATACTTGGGAGCGCCAAGGAACAAGGAGCCGGTACCGCTCTGCTCTCTGTCCCTGGCTCTCCCCTCCGTGCTCAAGTGGACTTTCTGCTCCAGGTGGAGCCTCCAAGTCGACTTCTTTCTTCCGCCTCTCCCTTCTCACACACACTAAACTCCAGGTCCCAAGCCTCGCGGGGCTGCGACAGGGACAATTGAGTCCCGCAGAATTTCCAAGGGTTTCTCTCCCCGGCTTTCCTGGGCCCAGCCCAAAGCCACCTCTCTGCCATCAGCTGCTTGGTGGGAGTTGTGGGGCAGACTCATCCTTCTCCCGAGCCCCCCACTCCCCCAGCCTGCTGAGGCGGTCCGCGGGGCCTGCTCTGGATCTCTGGCGCAACGGTGCGGGGAGAGAACCCGAACTCCACGGTCCCCACCCCTTCCCCCGCCCCCTGGCAAAGAAAGGGACGTACTGGTGCTCACTCACTCAGGCGCTCCCCGAACCTCAGCCCGGTTGCTAAGGACGCTGCGCGCGCGCGCGCCGGCATTCCACACAGGGGCTCTCAAGTCCCGGGGAGCAGACTTGAGCCCCTGGCGACCCGTCAGTCCAATTGCGCCCGCTCTACCATCGCAGCCGCCGCCCGCCTCTTCGGTTCCCAAAGAAGAAATGCCACGCTCTGCGCGGTCTCCTGGGAAAGCCGCCGCCTGCTGATTCCGCCCGCCTGCAGCCCGGACCGAAGGTCGCCCTGCACTCACTCACTCACTCACTCACTCACTCACTCACTCACTCACCCCATCCACCGACTGATCGACAGACCTCTCTGCAGCACTGAGCCTCCCTCCCGCAGAGGCCCTGGCGGATGCCAAGCGGCCCCGCTGCGGCGCGCTGCTCTTCCCCAACCAAGTCCAGGGCTTCCTGGGAAAAGGCAGTCCCCGCTCTCGTGCCATCCTCGTGCTGCCTGCGCTGGCAAAGTCTGGAACCCTTCCACTTCGGAGTCAACCCACACGGTGCGGATATCCTGTTACCCCTCCTCAGCACCAGGGGGACGGTTTTCAGCCGAAAGCCTTCAAACACTCCAAAAATGAGCTCGCTCCTTAGGAAACTCGCCCAGGGAAGGAAAGGACATCTTGGACTCGTGTGCACCGGCAGAAAGATGAGTGATATCACTGCCCGCTGTGCGGAACCCTAAGACAGAGATCGTCTTAGAGGATCAAATCCCCGACACTTGACAACTTCCAAAGAAAAAGAAGTGGATGTGCATCGTCCTCACAACCCTAATCCTTCCTTCCATGAGGTGGTTCTAAGTCCGAGTGTCTGCCTTACAAGCTGTACAGTGACCAAAGTTCAAAATGGGAATAATATTGTTCTACACTAGGAAGGGAAAAGGAGGTTGAGTAAACTTCTCTCTGACTGCAATACAGCAATCCTCTGGATCTACAGAATCCATAGAGAGGGAAAGTAAGAAATTCCTACAGGTGGAAGATGTTGCCAACTCTCCCTCCCCTTCCTATCATTCTTTCGACTCAGAAAGAGGGGAAATTGCTTGGAAATCCATCGCAATTCAGTACTCGAAAAAGTTGAAGTCGGGTCTACACAGAACTGTTATCAAGCAGTCCAACAGATATTTTTAAGAAATCGGTTTTCAAGGGGGAAGAAGGAAGTGATTCCCAAAAAAGAAACCTTGAAAGCAGTGGTTCAATTGTAGTTTTCAAAGTCTAGATGAAAATAGTCCAGTTGGAGAAAGGGCTGGGGGCTTCATCAGTTCACATAGAGGAAAGCGAACCGATGCAGTTGCTTCCATATGGGCAGAGGCAGAGGAGTTATTCTGTCTCTTATCAAGTCCTGTACTGGAAATGGTAGCTCTCAACAGGTCAAAAAATATGCTCTCTTTTCCCTCCTCTCTCTCTCTCCCTCTCTCCCTCTCCCCCTCTCCTTCTCTCTCTCCTGTCTCTCCTCCCTCTCTCTCCTCCCCCCTCCCTCCCCTCCCTCTTAGTATGTATGCCTGTGCTTGCGTTGTGACTACGNCTGACACCATTTTGCTAATCTTATGGAGAACTCTCCTTGTGATTTACGTGTCACAAGAGCGGGCCTGCCTCTCCGTGGTAGACATTCCGTGACTCAAGTGTTGGAACCATTGTGGATTCGGTATAAACTGTGAAAAGGTTGAGAGACTATTCCTGTGTTCCTGAAGCCTCTCCTTCCTTTGCCAATCGTGTTTATAACTTCAGAGAAAGAGGACAGTAAGAAAGGCAGTTTCCGTGAAAATGAACACGAGGCTTACAGAGTCATGACGAACGCGGCTTACAGAGTCATGACGAACGCGGTTTCTATGATCCCTCAACTCGGGGTCAAGAAAGGTCAAGGATTAAAAAATTCCCATGAAATCGCTGTCTTCCAATCAAATCTGCCATCGCTCACACGTATAATTTCAGCACTCGGGGAGGTGAGCCAGGATTACTATGAATTTGAACCGAAGCCAGCCTGGCCTCTGGAGACCCTGTCTCAGAAAATTAGCCAAACACATCACTACGCGGGCGAGTGTTAAAATGTAAATTTTATCTATCGATTTATGTATCCATCTATTTACCTATCTATCTATCTATCTGTATGTCTGTCTGTCTTCGTCTATCTATCTATCTATCTATCTCTATCTATCATCATCAATCAATCAATCAATCAATTTATCTACTCATTTATTCTACGCACGCTCTTATTTCACTACAGTAACGATGAGAATACCACCTTCCCCACAACAGGAACCAGTAAAATTTATCATCCCCGAAGTAATTCGGTACAAAACCAAAACGGGTCTGTTTCAGAATTTGAGAACCCAAGCAAAAAAGGGGAAAACCTTTCCTAAGTTCTTAAGTCCTATTTGAAAAGAGAAAACCCCAAATCCCGTCATTGGCTGCACAGTCCAGCCGCCCGCCCGCCCCCCCCTCCCACTGGAGATGCCGGGGGCGACCGACGCCTGGGTTCTGCTGCACACGTGGATTTGCTGGCTGTTTAGCTGGTGTCCATGCTTTCACGGTAGGCATCCAGCTGTGCATCCAGCTCCTCCGCCGAGAGCTGCTGTTTGGAATTGGCGCCGGTGCCTCGGCCTCTTCCCCGCCGCTGCCAGCTGCCTCGGCGAGTCCCTCTGGGAGCACCGCCACCACTGCCAAATGCTCCCGAGCCGCCTCTGCTTCCGCTTTGTGTGGCTCTCCGCTGTGCGTCGATCTGTGACGTCACGAGCTGGATGTTCATAGGGCGGCCACGCAGAGGGACCCCGTTGTATTGCCTCATGGCCTCCAGGGCGTCTGCCTTCCGCTCAAAGTGCAGGAATGCCGTCCCTAAGCTTCGCCCACACCGATCGTAGTGCACGGCCGCCTGCCTGAGCCTTCCGAATTCAGCGAAGACTTCCTGAACGTCGGCGCCCGACAGCCCGAAGTGCAGGTTGGACAGCAGAAGTCTGCCGCCGGTCTCCAGGCCGGCTCCGCCCCCGAAGCCGCTGCCGAAGAGGTCGTGCTGCCACTTGTCGGGCAGCCGCTTCGGCCGCTGTAGGGCGCCGGCCGATTCCTGCCGCCGCCCGCGACGCCGCGGGCGAGGGCCGGCCGGTTCCGCATGGGCCCGCCGCCGCGGCCGCCCTGCCAAGCGGCCCTGCCGCGTCCCCGGCCCGCGCCGCGGCCGCCGCGCTGGCTCCGGTTCAGCTTGATGATGTCGTCCAGAGACATATCCATCTTGGAGGCCATGGCGGGCGCGCGATCGGGGTCTCGGCTCTCAAATGTAATTTGAGAACACTTTCGGAATATCCCCGCGTTCCCCTAGCCTCTCCTTCCTCTGCCAATCGTGTTTATAACTTCGGAGGAAGAAGACACAACAAAAGGAAGTTTCCGTGAAGAGGAACACGAGGCTTACAGAGTCGCGAAAGACACACGTTCTACGATCCCTCAACTCGGGGTCAAGAAATGTCAAGGGTTAATAGATTCCCACGAGATCGCTGTCTTCAAAGCAAACCTTCCACCGCTCACGCTTCCGGATTCAGCACTCAGGGAGGTGAGGCAGGATTGGATACGTGCTTGGGTCACGTGTGTGGAAAAGGAGGTTCTACCCCCAACGCTCCAGAAAGATCTCTGCTGCGCTAAGAAGTTTCAAAGATCCAGGAATGCCCAAACGACAGAGAAAGACCCTCTTCGATCGATCTCCCTGAAGGGAAGAAGCAAAGAAAGTTTTCCTGATGCCTCTACCCGTGTGCACAGGAGGACGACTTTCCAGTACCTGGATGAGTTCTGCCGGGTGCTCTGGCCTCCTAGCTCCTAGCGATCCAGGCCGCAGTCTGAGGCTGCACTGCACTGGATGGCGCCTGAAGCTTCTCTCACACCTCTGTCTTCCGGTGTCTCCCCCTTGGCAACTTCCACTCTCCAATCAGATGGGAGTCTGGATAAATCCGCCTCCTCCCATTATCCTATCATCCCCACGCCTGATTGACCGCACCTACGCAGCACCATCCTGCTAAACGAGATTGGAATGTAGCTTTGTTCCAGGTGACTGACTGAGGCTTGAAAGATGAAGAGAAGATGTCATGTGGAAAGCAAGGACTTGCTCGCACATTGACTGACACCATTTTGCTAATCTTATGGAGAACTCTCCTTGTGATTTACGTGTCACAAGAGCGGGCCTGCCTCTCCGTGGTAGACATTCCGTGACTCAAGTGTTGGAACCATTGTGGATTCGGTATAAACTGTGAAAAGGTTGAGAGACTATTCCTGTGTTCCTGAAGCCTCTCCTTCCTTTGCCAATCGTGTTTATAACTTCAGAGAAAGAGGACAGTAAGAAAGGCAGTTTCCGTGAAAATGAACACGAGGCTTACAGAGTCATGACGAACACGGTTTCTATGATCCCTCAACTCGGGGTCAAGAAAGGTCAAGGATTAAAACATTCCCATGAAATCGCTGTCTTCCAATCAAATCTGCCATCGCTCACACGTATAATTTCAGCACTCGGGGAGGTGAGCCAGGATTACTATGAATTTGAACCGAAGCCAGCCTGGCCTCTGGAGACCCTGTCTCAGAAAATTAGCCAAACACATCACTACGCGGGCGAGTGTTAAAATGTAATTTTATCTATCGATTTATGTATCCATCTATTTACCTATCTATCTATCTATCTGTCTGTCTATCTATCTCTATCTATCTATCAATCAATCAATCAATCAATGTATCTACTATTTATTCTACGCACACTCTTATTTTACTACAGGAACGATGAGAATACCACCTTCCCCACAACAGGAACCAGAAATTTATCCCCAAGTAATTCAGTAGAAACAGGTCTGTTTCAGAATTTGAAAACCGAAGAAAAAAGGGGGAAACCTTTCCTAAGTTTTAAGTCCTATTTGAAAAGAGAAAACCCCGAATCCCATCATTGGCTGCACAGTCGCCCCCCTCCTCCCCCCCCCTCCCCTCCCCCCTCCCCCTCCCCCCTCCCCCCCTCCCCCTTACCTATCATCTATCTATCTATCTATCTGTCTGTCTGTCTGTCTGTCTGTCTGTCTGTCTGTCTATCTATCAATCATCAATCAATCAATCAATGTATCTACTATTTATTCTACGCACACTCTTATTTACTACAGAACGATGAGAATACCACCTTCCCCACAACAGGAACCAGTGAAATTTATCCCCAAAGTAATTCAGTAGAAAACAGGTGGTCTGTTTCAGAATTTGAAACCGAAGAAAAAAAGGGGAAAACCTTTCCTAAGTTTTAAGTCCTATTTGAAAAGAGAAAACCCCAAATCCCATCATTGGCTGCACAGTCCAGTCGCCCCCTCCCCCCTCCCCCCTCCCCCCCCTCCCACTGGAGATGCCGGGGCGACCGACGCCTGGGTTCTGCTGCACACGTGGATTTGCTGGCTGTTTAGCTGGTGTCCATGCTTTCACGGTAGGCATCCAGCTGTGCATCCAGCTCCTCCGCCGAGAGCTGCTGTTTGGAACTGGCGCCGGTGCCTCGGCCTCTTCCCCGCTGCCAGCTGCCTCGGCGAGTCCCTCTGGGGGTACCGCCACCACTGCCAAATGCTCCCGAGCCGCCTCCGCCTCCGCCTCCGCCTCTGCCTCTGCTTCTGCTTTGTGGGTCTCCGCTGTGCGTCAACCTGCGACGTCACGAGCTGGATGTTCATAGGGCGGCCACGCAGAGGGACCCCGTTGTATTGCCTCATGGCCTCCAGGGCGTCCGCCTTCCGCTCGAAGTGCAGGAATGCCGTCCCTAAGCTTCGCCCACACCGATCGTAGTGCACGGCCGCCTGCCTGAGCCTTCCGAATTCAGCGAAGACTTCCTGAACGTCGGCGCCCGACAGCCCGAAGTGCAGGTTGGACAGCAGAAGTCTGCCGCCGGTCTCCAGGCCGGCTCCGCCCCCGAAGCCGCTGCCGAAGAGGTCGTGCTGCCACTTGTCGGGCAGCCGCTTCGGCCGGCTGTAGGGCGCCGGCCGATTCCTGCCGCCGCCCGCGACGCCGCGGGCGAGGGCCGGCCGGTTCCGCATGGGCCCGCCGCCGCGGCCGCCCTGCCAAGCGGCCCTGCCGCGTCCCCGGCCCGCGCCGCGGCCGCCGCGCTGGCTCCGGTTCAGCTTGATGATGTCGTCCAGAGACATATCCATCTTGGAGGCCATGGCGGGCGCGCGATCGGGGTCTCGGCTCTCAAATGTAATTTGAGAACACTTTCGGAATATCCCCGCGTTCCCCTAGCCTCTCCTTCCTCTGCCAATCGTGTTTATAACTTCGGAGGAAGAAGACACAACAAAAGGAAGTTTCCGTGAAGAGGAACACGAGGCTTACAGAGTCGCGAAAGACACACGTTCTACGATCCCTCAACTCGGGGTCAAGAAATGTCAAGGGTTAATAGATTCCCACGAGATCGCTGTCTTCAAAGCAAACCTTCCACCGCTCACGCTTCCGGATTCAGCACTCAGGGAGGTGAGGCAGGATTGGATACGTGCTTGGGTCACGTGTGTGGAAAAGGAGGTTCTACCCCCAACGCTCCAGAAAGATCTCTGCTGCGCTAAGAAGTTTCAAAGATCCAGGAATGCCCAAACGACAGAGAAAGACCCTCTTCGATCGATCTCCCTGAAGGGAAGAAGCAAAGAAAGTTTTCCTGATGCCTCTACCCGTGTGCACAGGAGGACGACTTTCCAGTACCTGGATGAGTTCTGCCGGGTGCTCTGGCCTCCTAGCTCCTAGCGATCCAGGCCGCAGTCTGAGGCTGCACTGCACTGGATGGCGCCTGAAGCTTCTCTCACACCTCTGTCTTCCGGTGTCTCCCCCTTGGCAACTTCCACTCTCCAATCAGATGGGAGTCTGGATAAATCCGCCTCCTCCCATTATCCTATCATCCCCACGCCTGATTGACCGCACCTACGCAGCACCATCCTGCTAAACGAGATTGGAATGTAGCTTTGTTCCAGGTGACTGACTGAGGCTTGAAAGATGAAGAGAAGATGTCATGTGGAAAGCAAGGACTTGCTCGCACATTGACTGACACCATTTTGCTAATCTTATGGAGAACTCTCCTTGTGATTTACGTGTCACAAGAGCGGGCCTGCCTCTCCGTGGTAGACATTCCGTGACTCAAGTGTTGGAACCATTGTGGATTCGGTATAAACTGTGAAAAGGTTGAGAGACTATTCCTGTGTTCCTGAAGCCTCTCCTTCCTTTGCCAATCGTGTTTATAACTTCAGAGAAAGAGGACAGTAAGAAAGGCAGTTTCCGTGAAAATGAACACGAGGCTTACAGAGTCATGACGAACACGGTTTCTATGATCCCTCAACTCGGGGTCAAGAAAGGTCAAGGATTAAAACATTCCCATGAAATCGCTGTCTTCCAATCAAATCTGCCATCGCTCACACGTATAATTTCAGCACTCGGGGAGGTGAGCCAGGATTACTATGAATTTGAACCGAAGCCAGCCTGGCCTCTGGAGACCCTGTCTCAGAAAATTAGCCAAACACATCACTACGTGGGCGAGTGTTAAAATGTAACTTTATTATTTATCTATTTACGTATCTGTCGATTTATGTATCCATCTATTTACTATCTATCTATCTATCTATCTGTCTATCTATCTATCTATCTATCTATCTATCAATCAATCAATCAATTTATCTACTTATTTATTCTACGCACGCTCTTATTTCACTACAGTAACGATGAGAATACCACCTTCCCCACAACAGGAACCAGTAAAATTTATCATCCCCGAAGTAATTCGGTACAAAACCAAAACGGGTCTGTTTCAGAATTTGAGAACCCAAGCAAAAAAGGGGAAAACCTTTCCTAAGTTCTTAAGTCCTATTTGAAAAGAGAAAACCCCAAATCCCGTCATTGGCTGCACAGTCCAGCCGCCCGCCCGCCCCCCCCCTCCCACTGGAGATGCCGGGGGCGACCGACGCCTGGGTTCTGCTGCACACGTGGATTTGCTGGCTGTTTAGCTGGTGTCCATGCTTTCACGGTAGGCATCCAGCTGTGCATCCAGCTCCTCCGCCGAGAGCTGCTGTTTGGAATTGGCGCCGGTGCCTCGGCCTCTTCCCCGCCGCTGCCAGCTGCCTCGGCGAGTCCCTCTGGGAGCACCGCCACCACTGCCAAATGCTCCCGAGCGCCTCCTCCGCCTCCGCCTCTGCCTGCTTCTGCTTGTGTGGGTCTCCGCTGTGCGTCAACCTGCGACGTCACGAGCTGGATGTTCATAGGGCGGCCACGCAGAGGGACCCCGTTGTATTGCCTCATGGCCTCCAGGGCGTCCGCCTTCCGCTCGAAGTGCAGGAATGCCGTCCCTAAGCTTCGCCCACACCGATCGTAGTGCACGGCCGCCTGCCTGAGCCTTCCGAATTCAGCGAAGACTTCCTGAACGTCGGCGCCCGACAGCCCGAAGTGCAGGTTGGACAGCAGAAGTCTGCCGCCGGTCTCCAGGCCGGCTCCGCCCCCGAAGCCGCTGCCGAAGAGGTCGTGCTGCCACTTGTCGGGCAGCCGCTTCGGCCGGCTGTAGGGCGCCGGCCGATTCCTGCCGCCGCCCGCGACGCCGCGGGCGAGGGCCGGCCGGTTCCGCATGGGCCCGCCGCCGCGGCCGCCCTGCCAAGCGGCCCTGCCGCGTCCCCGGCCCGCGCCGCGGCCGCCGCGCTGGCTCCGGTTCAGCTTGATGATGTCGTCCAGAGACATATCCATCTTGGAGGCCATGGCGGGCGCGCGATCGGGGTCTCGGCTCTCAAATGTAATTTGAGAACACTTTCGGAATATCCCCGCGTTCCCCTAGCCTCTCCTTCCTCTGCCAATCGTGTTTATAACTTCGGAGGAAGAAGACACAACAAAAGGAAGTTTCCGTGAAGAGGAACACGAGGCTTACAGAGTCGCGAAAGACACACGTTCTACGATCCCTCAACTCGGGGTCAAGAAATGTCAAGGGTTAATAGATTCCCACGAGATCGCTGTCTTCAAAGCAAACCTTCCACCGCTCACGCTTCCGGATTCAGCACTCAGGGAGGTGAGGCAGGATTGGATACGTGCTTGGGTCACGTGTGTGGAAAAGGAGGTTCTACCCCCAACGCTCCAGAAAGATCTCTGCTGCGCTAAGAAGTTTCAAAGATCCAGGAATGCCCAAACGACAGAGAAAGACCCTCTTCGATCGATCTCCCTGAAGGGAAGAAGCAAAGAAAGTTTTCCTGATGCCTCTACCCGTGTGCACAGGAGGACGACTTTCCAGTACCTGGATGAGTTCTGCCGGGTGCTCTGGCCTCCTAGCTCCTAGCGATCCAGGCCGCAGTCTGAGGCTGCACTGCACTGGATGGCGCCTGAAGCTTCTCTCACACCTCTGTCTTCCGGTGTCTCCCCCTTGGCAACTTCCACTCTCCAATCAGATGGGAGTCTGGATAAATCCGCCTCCTCCCATTATCCTATCATCCCCACGCCTGATTGACCGCACCTACGCAGCACCATCCTGCTAAACGAGATTGGAATGTAGCTTTGTTCCAGGTGACTGACTGAGGCTTGAAAGATGAAGAGAAGATGTCATGTGGAAAGCAAGGACTTGCTCGCACATTGACTGACACCATTTTGCTAATCTTATGGAGAACTCTCCTTGTGATTTACGTGTCACAAGAGCGGGCCTGCCTCTCCGTGGTAGACATTCCGTGACTCAAGTGTTGGAACCATTGTGGATTCGGTATAAACTGTGAAAAGGTTGAGAGACTATTCCTGTGTTCCTGAAGCCTCTCCTTCCTTTGCCAATCGTGTTTATAACTTCAGAGAAAGAGGACAGTAAGAAAGGCAGTTTCCGTGAAAATGAACACGAGGCTTACAGAGTCATGACGAACACGGTTTCTATGATCCCTCAACTCGGGGTCAAGAAAGGTCAAGGATTAAAACATTCCCATGAAATCGCTGTCTTCCAATCAAATCTGCCATCGCTCACACGTATAATTTCAGCACTCGGGGAGGTGAGCCAGGATTACTATGAATTTGAACCGAAGCCAGCCTGGCCTCTGGAGACCCTGTCTCAGAAAATTAGCCAAACACATCACTACGCGGGCGAGTGTTAAAATGTAATTTTATCTATCGATTTATGTATCCATCTATTTACCTATCTATCTATCTATCTGTCTGTCTGTCTGTCTATCTATCTATCAATCAATCAATCAATCAATCAATGTATCTACTTATTTATTCTACGCACACTCTTATTTTACTACAGGAACGATGAGAATACCACCTTCCCCACAACAGGAACCAGTGAAATTTATCCCCAAAGTAATTCAGTAGAAAACAGGTCTGTTTCAGAATTTGAAAACCGAAGAAAAAAAGGGGGAAGACCTTTCCTAAGTTTTTAAGTCCTATTTGAAAAGAGAAAACCCCGAATCCCATCATTGGCTGCACAGTCCAGTCGCCCCCCCCCCCCTCCCCCCTCCCCCCTCCCCCCTCCCCCTCCCCCCTCCCCCCTCCCCCTCCCCCCTTACCTATCTATCTATCTATCTATCTATCTGTCTGTCTGTCTGTCTGTCTGTCTGTCTGTCTGTCCTATCAATCAATCAATCAATCAATCAATGTATCTACTTATTTATTCTACGCACACTCTTATTTTACTACAGGAACGATGAGAATACCACCTTCCCCACAACAGGAACCAGTAAAATTTATCATCCCCGAAGTAATTCGGTACAAAACCAAAACGGGTCTGTTTCAGAATTTGAGAACCCAAGAAAAAAAGGGGAAAACCTTTCCTAAGTTCTTAAGTCCTATTTGAAAAGAGAAAACCCCAAATCCCGTCATTGGCTGCACAGTCCAGCCGCCCGCCCGCCCCCCCTCCCACTGGAGATGCCGGGGGCGACCGACGCCTGGGTTCTGCTGCACACGTGGATTTGCTGGCTGTTTAGCTGGTGTCCATGCTTTCACGGTAGGCATCCAGCTGTGCATCCAGCTCCTCCGCCGAGAGCTGCTGTTTGGAATTGGCGCCGGTGCCTCGGCCTCTTCCCCGCCGCTGCCAGCTGCCTCGGCGAGTCCCTCTGGGAGCACCGCCACCACTGCCAAATGCTCCCGAGCCGCCTCTGCTTCCGCTTTGTGTGGGTCTCCGCTGTGCGTCAACCTGCGACGTCACGAGCTGGATGTTCATAGGGCGGCCACGCAGAGGGACCCCGTTGTATTGCCTCATGGCCTCCAGGGCGTCCGCCTTCCGCTCGAAGTGCAGGAATGCCGTCCCTAAGCTTCGCCCACACCGATCGTAGTGCACGGCCGCCTGCCTGAGCCTTCCGAATTCAGCGAAGACTTCCTGAACGTCGGCGCCCGACAGCCCGAAGTGCAGGTTGGACAGCAGAAGTCTGCCGCCGGTCTCCAGGCCGGCTCCGCCCCCGAAGCCGCTGCCGAAGAGGTCGTGCTGCCACTTGTCGGGCAGCCGCTTCGGCCGGCTGTAGGGCGCCGGCCGATTCCTGCCGCCGCCCGCGACGCCGCGGGCGAGGGCCGGCCGGTTCCGCATGGGCCCGCCGCCGCGGCCGCCCTGCCAAGCGGCCCTGCCGCGTCCCCGGCCCGCGCCGCGGCCGCCGCGCTGGCTCCGGTTCAGCTTGATGATGTCGTCCAGAGACATATCCATCTTGGAGGCCATGGCGGGCGCGCGATCGGGGTCTCGGCTCTCAAATGTAATTTGAGAACACTTTCGGAATATCCCCGCGTTCCCCTAGCCTCTCCTTCCTCTGCCAATCGTGTTTATAACTTCGGAGGAAGAAGACACAACAAAAGGAAGTTTCCGTGAAGAGGAACACGAGGCTTACAGAGTCGCGAAAGACACACGTTCTACGATCCCTCAACTCGGGGTCAAGAAATGTCAAGGGTTAATAGATTCCCACGAGATCGCTGTCTTCAAAGCAAACCTTCCACCGCTCACGCTTCCGGATTCAGCACTCAGGGAGGTGAGGCAGGATTGGATACGTGCTTGGGTCACGTGTGTGGAAAAGGAGGTTCTACCCCCAACGCTCCAGAAAGATCTCTGCTGCGCTAAGAAGTTTCAAAGATCCAGGAATGCCCAAACGACAGAGAAAGACCCTCTTCGATCGATCTCCCTGAAGGGAAGAAGCAAAGAAAGTTTTCCTGATGCCTCTACCCGTGTGCACAGGAGGACGACTTTCCAGTACCTGGATGAGTTCTGCCGGGTGCTCTGGCCTCCTAGCTCCTAGCGATCCAGGCCGCAGTCTGAGGCTGCACTGCACTGGATGGCGCCTGAAGCTTCTCTCACACCTCTGTCTTCCGGTGTCTCCCCCTTGGCAACTTCCACTCTCCAATCAGATGGGAGTCTGGATAAATCCGCCTCCTCCCATTATCCTATCATCCCCACGCCTGATTGACCGCACCTACGCAGCACCATCCTGCTAAACGAGATTGGAATGTAGCTTTGTTCCAGGTGACTGACTGAGGCTTGAAAGATGAAGAGAAGATGTCATGTGGAAAGCAAGGACTTGCTCGCACATTGACTGACACCATTTTGCTAATCTTATGGAGAACTCTCCTTGTGATTTACGTGTCACAAGAGCGGGCCTGCCTCTCCGTGGTAGACATTCCGTGACTCAAGTGTTGGAACCATTGTGGATTCGGTATAAACTGTGAAAAGGTTGAGAGACTATTCCTGTGTTCCTGAAGCCTCTCCTTCCTTTGCCAATCGTGTTTATAACTTCAGAGAAAGAGGACAGTAAGAAAGGCAGTTTCCGTGAAAATGAACACGAGGCTTACAGAGTCATGACGAACACGGTTTCTATGATCCCTCAACTCGGGGTCAAGAAAGGTCAAGGATTAAAACATTCCCATGAAATCGCTGTCTTCCAATCAAATCTGCCATCGCTCACACGTATAATTTCAGCACTCGGGGAGGTGAGCCAGGATTACTATGAATTTGAACCGAAGCCAGCCTGGCCTCTGGAGACCCTGTCTCAGAAAATTAGCCAAACACATCACTACGCGGGCGAGTGTTAAAATGTAACTTTATTTATCTATTTACGTATCTGTCGATTTATGTATCCATCTATTTACTATCTATCTATCTATCTAGTCTATCTAGTCTGTCTATCTATCTATCTATCAATCATATCAATCAATCAATGTATCTACTCATTTATTCTACGCACGCTCTTATTTCACTACAGTAACGATGAGAATACCACCTTCCCCACAACAGGAACCAGTAAAATTTATCATCCCCGAAGGAATTCGGTACAAAACCAAAACGGGTCTGTTTCAGAATTTGAGAACCCAAGCAAAAAAAGGGGAAAACCTTTCCTAAGTTCTTAAGTCCTATTTGAAAAGAGAAAACCCCAAATCCCGTCATTGGCTGCACAGTCCAGCCGCCCGCCCGCCCCCCCCCCCTCCCACTGGAGATGCCGGGGGCGACCGACGCCTGGGTTCTGCTGCACACGTGGATTTGCTGGCTGTTTAGCTGGTGTCCATGCTTTCACGGTAGGCATCCAGCTGTGCATCCAGCTCCTCCGCCGAGAGCTGCTGTTTGGAATTGGCGCCGGTGCCTCGGCCTCTTCCCCGCCGCTGCCAGCTGCCTCGGCGAGTCCCTCTGGGAGCACCGCCACCACTGCCAAATGCTCCCGAGCCGCCTCTGCTTCCGCTTTGTGTGGCTCTCCGCTGTGCGTCGATCTGTGACGTCACGAGCTGGATGTTCATAGGGCGGCCACGCAGAGGGACCCCGTTGTATTGCCTCATGGCCTCCAGGGCGTCTGCCTTCCGCTCAAAGTGCAGGAATGCCGTCCCTAAGCTTCGCCCACACCGATCGTAGTGCACGGCCGACTCCCTGAGCCTTCCGAATTCAGCGAAGACTTCCTGAACGTCGGCGCCCGACAGCCCGAAGTGCAGGTTGGACAGCAGAAGTCTGCCGCCGGTCTCCAGGCCGGCTCCGCCCCCGAAGCCGCTGCCGAAGAGGTCGTGCTGCCACTTGTCGGGCAGCCGCTTCGGCCCGCTGTAGGGCGCCGGCCGATTCCTGCCGCCGCCCGCGACGCCGCGGGCGAGGGCCGGCCGGTTCCGCATGGGCCCGCCGCCGCGGCCGCCCTGCCAAGCGGCCCTGCCGCGTCCCCGGCCCGCGCCGCGGCCGCCGCGCTGGCTCCGGTTCAGCTTGATGATGTCGTCCAGAGACATATCCATCTTGGAGGCCATGGCGGGCGCGCGATCGGGGTCTCGGCTCTCAAATGTAATTTGAGAACACTTTCGGAATATCCCCGCGTTCCCCTAGCCTCTCCTTCCTCTGCCAATCGTGTTTATAACTTCGGAGGAAGAAGACACAACAAAAGGAAGTTTCCGTGAAGAGGAACACGAGGCTTACAGAGTCGCGAAAGACACACGTTCTACGATCCCTCAACTCGGGGTCAAGAAATGTCAAGGGTTAATAGATTCCCACGAGATCGCTGTCTTCAAAGCAAACCTTCCACCGCTCACGCTTCCGGATTCAGCACTCAGGGAGGTGAGGCAGGATTGGATACGTGCTTGGGTCACGTGTGTGGAAAAGGAGGTTCTACCCCCAACGCTCCAGAAAGATCTCTGCTGCGCTAAGAAGTTTCAAAGATCCAGGAATGCCCAAACGACAGAGAAAGACCCTCTTCGATCGATCTCCCTGAAGGGAAGAAGCAAAGAAAGTTTTCCTGATGCCTCTACCCGTGTGCACAGGAGGACGACTTTCCAGTACCTGGATGAGTTCTGCCGGGTGCTCTGGCCTCCTAGCTCCTAGCGATCCAGGCCGCAGTCTGAGGCTGCACTGCACTGGATGGCGCCTGAAGCTTCTCTCACACCTCTGTCTTCCGGTGTCTCCCCCTTGGCAACTTCCACTCTCCAATCAGATGGGAGTCTGGATAAATCCGCCTCCTCCCATTATCCTATCATCCCCACGCCTGATTGACCGCACCTACGCAGCACCATCCTGCTAAACGAGATTGGAATGTAGCTTTGTTCCAGGTGACTGACTGAGGCTTGAAAGATGAAGAGAAGATGTCATGTGGAAAGCAAGGACTTGCTCGCACATTGACTGACACCATTTTGCTAATCTTATGGAGAACTCTCCTTGTGATTTACGTGTCACAAGAGCGGGCCTGCCTCTCCGTGGTAGACATTCCGTGACTCAAGTGTTGGAACCATTGTGGATTCGGTATAAACTGTGAAAAGGTTGAGAGACTATTCCTGTGTTCCTGAAGCCTCTCCTTCCTTTGCCAATCGTGTTTATAACTTCAGAGAAAGAGGACAGTAAGAAAGGCAGTTTCCGTGAAAATGAACACGAGGCTTACAGAGTCATGACGAACACGGTTTCTATGATCCCTCAACTCGGGGTCAAGAAAGGTCAAGGATTAAAACATTCCCATGAAATCGCTGTCTTCCAATCAAATCTGCCATCGCTCACACGTATAATTTCAGCACTCGGGGAGGTGAGCCAGGATTACTATGAATTTGAACCGAAGCCAGCCTGGCCTCTGGAGACCCTGTCTCAGAAAATTAGCCAAACACATCACTACGCGGGCGAGTGTTAAAATGTAATTTTATCTATCGATTTATGTATCCATCTATTTACCTATCTATCTATCTATCTGTCTGTCTGTCTGTCTATCTATCTATCATCATCAATCAATCAATCAATGTATCTACTTATTTATTCTACGCACACTCTTATTTTACTACAGGAACGATGAGAATACCACCTTCCCCACAACAGGAACCAGTGAAATGAAATTTATCCCCAAAGTAATTCAGTAGAAAACAGGTCTGTTTCAGAATTTGAAAACCGAAGAAAAAAAGGGGGAAGACCTTTCCTAAGTTTTAAGTCCTATTTGAAAAGAGAAAACCCCGAATCCCATCATTGGCTGCACAGTCCAGTCGCCCCCCCTCCCCCCTCCCCCCTCCCCCCCTCCTCCCCCCTCCCCCCCTTACCTATCTATCTATCTATCTATCTATCTATCTATCTGTCTGTCTGTCTGTCTGTCTCGTCGTCTATCTATCTATCTATCTATCAATCAATCAATGTATCTACTTATTTATTCTACGCACACTCTTATTTTACTACAGGAACGATGAGAATACCACCTTCCCCACAACAGGAACCAGTAAAATTTATCATCCCCGAAGTAATTCGGTACAAAACCAAACGGGTCTGTTTCAGATTTGAGAACCCAAGCAAAAAAGGGGAAAACCTTTCCTAAGTTCTTAAGTCCTATTTGAAAAGAGAAAACCCCAAATCCCGTCATTGGCTGCCAGTCCAGTCGCCCGCCGCCGCCCCCCTCCACTGGAGATGCCGGGGGCGACCGACGCCTGGGTTCTGCTGCACACGTGGATTGCTGGCTGTTTAGCTGGTGTCCATGCTTTCACGGTAGGCATCCAGCTGTGCATCCAGCGCCTCCGCCGGAGCTGCTGTTTGGAATTGGCGCCGGTGCCTCGGCCTCTTCCCCGCCGCTGCCAGCTGCCTCGGCGAGTCCCTCTGGGAGCACCGCCACCACTGCCAAATGCTCCCGAGCCGCCTCTGCTTCCGCTTTGTGTGGGTCTCCGCTGTGCGTCGATCTGTGACGTCACGAGCTGGATGTTCATAGGGCGGCCACGCAGAGGGACCCCGTTGTATTGCCTCATGGCCTCCAGGGCGTCCGCCTTCCGCTCGAAGTGCAGGAATGCCGTCCCTAAGCTTCGCCCACACCGATCGTAGTGCACGGCCGCCTGCCTGAGCCTTCCGAATTCAGCGAAGACTTCCTGAACGTCGGCGCCCGACAGCCCGAAGTGCAGGTTGGACAGCAGAAGTCTGCCGCCGGTCTCCAGGCCGGCTCCGCCCCCGAAGCCGCTGCCGAAGAGGTCGTGCTGCCACTTGTCGGGCAGCCGCTTCGGCCGGCTGTAGGGCGCCGGCCGATTCCTGCCGCCGCCCGCGACGCCGCGGGCGAGGGCCGGCCGGTTCCGCATGGGCCCGCCGCCGCGGCCGCCCTGCCAAGCGGCCCTGCCGCGTCCCCGGCCCGCGCCGCGGCCGCCGCGCTGGCTCCGGTTCAGCTTGATGATGTCGTCCAGAGACATATCCATCTTGGAGGCCATGGCGGGCGCGCGATCGGGGTCTCGGCTCTCAAATGTAATTTGAGAACACTTTCGGAATATCCCCGCGTTCCCCTAGCCTCTCCTTCCTCTGCCAATCGTGTTTATAACTTCGGAGGAAGAAGACACAACAAAAGGAAGTTTCCGTGAAGAGGAACACGAGGCTTACAGAGTCGCGAAAGACACACGTTCTACGATCCCTCAACTCGGGGTCAAGAAATGTCAAGGGTTAATAGATTCCCACGAGATCGCTGTCTTCAAAGCAAACCTTCCACCGCTCACGCTTCCGGATTCAGCACTCAGGGAGGTGAGGCAGGATTGGATACGTGCTTGGGTCACGTGTGTGGAAAAGGAGGTTCTACCCCCAACGCTCCAGAAAGATCTCTGCTGCGCTAAGAAGTTTCAAAGATCCAGGAATGCCCAAACGACAGAGAAAGACCCTCTTCGATCGATCTCCCTGAAGGGAAGAAGCAAAGAAAGTTTTCCTGATGCCTCTACCCGTGTGCACAGGAGGACGACTTTCCAGTACCTGGATGAGTTCTGCCGGGTGCTCTGGCCTCCTAGCTCCTAGCGATCCAGGCCGCAGTCTGAGGCTGCACTGCACTGGATGGCGCCTGAAGCTTCTCTCACACCTCTGTCTTCCGGTGTCTCCCCCTTGGCAACTTCCACTCTCCAATCAGATGGGAGTCTGGATAAATCCGCCTCCTCCCATTATCCTATCATCCCCACGCCTGATTGACCGCACCTACGCAGCACCATCCTGCTAAACGAGATTGGAATGTAGCTTTGTTCCAGGTGACTGACTGAGGCTTGAAAGATGAAGAGAAGATGTCATGTGGAAAGCAAGGACTTGCTCGCACATTGACTGACACCATTTTGCTAATCTTATGGAGAACTCTCCTTGTGATTTACGTGTCACAAGAGCGGGCCTGCCTCTCCGTGGTAGACATTCCGTGACTCAAGTGTTGGAACCATTGTGGATTCGGTATAAACTGTGAAAAGGTTGAGAGACTATTCCTGTGTTCCTGAAGCCTCTCCTTCCTTTGCCAATCGTGTTTATAACTTCAGAGAAAGAGGACAGTAAGAAAGGCAGTTTCCGTGAAAATGAACACGAGGCTTACAGAGTCATGACGAACACGGTTTCTATGATCCCTCAACTCGGGGTCAAGAAAGGTCAAGGATTAAAACATTCCCATGAAATCGCTGTCTTCCAATCAAATCTGCCATCGCTCACACGTATAATTTCAGCACTCGGGGAGGTGAGCCAGGATTACTATGAATTTGAACCGAAGCCAGCCTGGCCTCTGGAGACCCTGTCTCAGAAAATTAGCCAAACACATCACTACGCGGGCGAGTGTTAAAATGTAATTTTATCTATCGATTTATGTATCCATCTATTTACCTATCTATCTATCTATCTGTCTAGTCTGTCTGTCTATCTATCTATCTATCTATCTATCAATCAATCAATCAATGTATCTACTTATTTATTCTACGCACACTCTTATTTCACTACAGTAACGATGAGAATACCACCTTCCCCACAACAGGAACCAGTAAAATTTATCATCCCCGAAGTAATTCGGTACAAAACCAAAACGGGTCTGTTTCAGAATTTGAGAACCCAAGCAAAAAAGGGGAAAACCTTTCCTAAGTTCTTAAGTCCTATTTGAAAAGAGAAAACCCCAAATCCCGTCATTGGCTGCACAGTCCAGCCGCCCGCCGCCCCCCCCCTCCCACTGGAGATGCCGGGGGCGACCGACGCCTGGGTTCTGCTGCACACGTGGATTTGCTGGCTGTTTAGCTGGTGTCCATGCTTTCACGGTAGGCATCCAGCTGTGCATCCAGCTCCTCCGCCGAGAGCTGCTGTTTGGAATTGGCGCCGGTGCCTCGGCCTCTTCCCCGCCGCTGCCAGCTGCCTCGGCGAGTCCCTCTGGGAGCACCGCCACCACTGCCAAATGCTCCCGAGCCGCCTCTGCTTCCGCTTTGTTGTGTGGGTCTCCGCTGTGCGTCAACCTGCGACGTCACGAGCTGGATGTTCATAGGGCGGCCACGCAGAGGGACCCCGTTGTATTGCCTCATGGCCTCCAGGGCGTCCGCCTTCCGCTCGAAGTGCAGGAATGCCGTCCCTAAGCTTCGCCCACACCGATCGTAGTGCACGGCCGCCTGCCTGAGCCTTCCGAATTCAGCGAAGACTTCCTGAACGTCGGCGCCCGACAGCCCGAAGTGCAGGTTGGACAGCAGAAGTCTGCCGCCGGTCTCCAGGCCGGCTCCGCCCCCGAAGCCGCTGCCGAAGAGGTCGTGCTGCCACTTGTCGGGCAGCCGCTTCGGCCGGCTGTAGGGCGCCGGCCGATTCCTGCCGCCGCCCGCGACGCCGCGGGCGAGGGCCGGCCGGTTCCGCATGGGCCCGCCGCCGCGGCCGCCCTGCCAAGCGGCCCTGCCGCGTCCCCGGCCCGCGCCGCGGCCGCCGCGCTGGCTCCGGTTCAGCTTGATGATGTCGTCCAGAGACATATCCATCTTGGAGGCCATGGCGGGCGCGCGATCGGGGTCTCGGCTCTCAAATGTAATTTGAGAACACTTTCGGAATATCCCCGCGTTCCCCTAGCCTCTCCTTCCTCTGCCAATCGTGTTTATAACTTCGGAGGAAGAAGACACAACAAAAGGAAGTTTCCGTGAAGAGGAACACGAGGCTTACAGAGTCGCGAAAGACACACGTTCTACGATCCCTCAACTCGGGGTCAAGAAATGTCAAGGGTTAATAGATTCCCACGAGATCGCTGTCTTCAAAGCAAACCTTCCACCGCTCACGCTTCCGGATTCAGCACTCAGGGAGGTGAGGCAGGATTGGATACGTGCTTGGGTCACGTGTGTGGAAAAGGAGGTTCTACCCCCAACGCTCCAGAAAGATCTCTGCTGCGCTAAGAAGTTTCAAAGATCCAGGAATGCCCAAACGACAGAGAAAGACCCTCTTCGATCGATCTCCCTGAAGGGAAGAAGCAAAGAAAGTTTTCCTGATGCCTCTACCCGTGTGCACAGGAGGACGACTTTCCAGTACCTGGATGAGTTCTGCCGGGTGCTCTGGCCTCCTAGCTCCTAGCGATCCAGGCCGCAGTCTGAGGCTGCACTGCACTGGATGGCGCCTGAAGCTTCTCTCACACCTCTGTCTTCCGGTGTCTCCCCCTTGGCAACTTCCACTCTCCAATCAGATGGGAGTCTGGATAAATCCGCCTCCTCCCATTATCCTATCATCCCCACGCCTGATTGACCGCACCTACGCAGCACCATCCTGCTAAACGAGATTGGAATGTAGCTTTGTTCCAGGTGACTGACTGAGGCTTGAAAGATGAAGAGAAGATGTCATGTGGAAAGCAAGGACTTGCTCGCACATTGACTGACACCATTTTGCTAATCTTATGGAGAACTCTCCTTGTGATTTACGTGTCACAAGAGCGGGCCTGCCTCTCCGTGGTAGACATTCCGTGACTCAAGTGTTGGAACCATTGTGGATTCGGTATAAACTGTGAAAAGGTTGAGAGACTATTCCTGTGTTCCTGAAGCCTCTCCTTCCTTTGCCAATCGTGTTTATAACTTCAGAGAAAGAGGACAGTAAGAAAGGCAGTTTCCGTGAAAATGAACACGAGGCTTACAGAGTCATGACGAACACGGTTTCTATGATCCCTCAACTCGGGGTCAAGAAAGGTCAAGGATTA
Source organism: Typhlomys cinereus (assembly GCA_023101885.1). Taxonomy (NCBI): domain Eukaryota; kingdom Metazoa; phylum Chordata; class Mammalia; order Rodentia; family Platacanthomyidae; genus Typhlomys; species Typhlomys cinereus. Next base: position 2,823 of record JALPQD010000960.1, on the reverse strand, counting down.
AAACATTCCCATGAAATCGCTGTCTTCCAATCAAATCTGCCATCGCTCACACGTATAATTTCAGCACTCGGGGAGGTGAGCCAGGATTACTATGAATTTGAACCGAAGCCAGCCTGGCCTCTGGAGACCCTGTCTCAGAAAATTAGCCAAACACATCACTACGCGGGCGAGTGTTAAAATGTAATTTTATCTATCGATTTATGTATCCATCTATTTACCTATCTATCTATCTATCTGTCTGTCTGTCTGTCTGTCTGTCTATCTATCTATCTATCTATCTATCTATCAATCAATCAATGTATCTACTTATTTATTCTACGCACACTCTTATTTTACTACAGGAACGATGAGAATACCACCTTCCCCACAACAGGAACCAGTGAAATTTATCCCCAAAGTAATTCAGTAGAAAACAGGTAGGTCTGTTTCAGAATTTGAAAACCGAAGAAAAAAAGGGGGAAGACCTTTCCTAAGTTTTTAAGTCCTATTTGAAAAGAGAAAACCCCGAATCCCATCATTGGCTGCACAGTCCAGTCGCCCCCCCTCCCCCCTCCCCCTCCCCCCTCCCTCCCCCCCCTCCCACTGGAGATGCCGGGGGCGACCGACGCCTGGGTTCTGCTGCACACGTGGATTTGCTGGCTGTTTAGCTGGTGTCCATGCTTTCACGGTAGGCATCCAGCTGTGCATCCAGCTCCTCCGCCGAGAGCTGCTGTTTGGAACTGGCGCCGGTGCCTCGGCCTCTTCCCCGCTGCCAGCTGCCTCGGCGAGTCCCTCTGGGGGTACCGCCACCACTGCCAAATGCTCCCGAGCCGCCTCCGCCTCCGCCTCCGCCTCTGCCTCTGCTTCTGCTTTGTGTGGGTCTCCGCTGTGCGTCAACCTGCGACGTCACGAGCTGGATGTTCATAGGGCGGCCACGCAGAGGGACCCCGTTGTATTGCCTCATGGCCTCCAGGGCGTCCGCCTTCCGCTCGAAGTGCAGGAATGCCGTCCCTAAGCTTCGCCCACACCGATCGTAGTGCACGGCCGCCTGCCTGAGCCTTCCGAATTCAGCGAAGACTTCCTGAACGTCGGCGCCCGACAGCCCGAAGTGCAGGTTGGACAGCAGAAGTCTGCCGCCGGTCTCCAGGCCGGCTCCGCCCCCGAAGCCGCTGCCGAAGAGGTCGTGCTGCCACTTGTCGGGCAGCCGCTTCGGCCGGCTGTAGGGCGCCGGCCGATTCCTGCCGCCGCCCGCGACGCCGCGGGCGAGGGCCGGCCGGTTCCGCATGGGCCCGCCGCCGCGGCCGCCCTGCCAAGCGGCCCTGCCGCGTCCCCGGCCCGCGCCGCGGCCGCCGCGCTGGCTCCGGTTCAGCTTGATGATGTCGTCCAGAGACATATCCATCTTGGAGGCCATGGCGGGCGCGCGATCGGGGTCTCGGCTCTCAAATGTAATTTGAGAACACTTTCGGAATATCCCCGCGTTCCCCTAGCCTCTCCTTCCTCTGCCAATCGTGTTTATAACTTCGGAGGAAGAAGACACAACAAAAGGAAGTTTCCGTGAAGAGGAACACGAGGCTTACAGAGTCGCGAAAGACACACGTTCTACGATCCCTCAACTCGGGGTCAAGAAATGTCAAGGGTTAATAGATTCCCACGAGATCGCTGTCTTCAAAGCAAACCTTCCACCGCTCACGCTTCCGGATTCAGCACTCAGGGAGGTGAGGCAGGATTGGATACGTGCTTGGGTCACGTGTGTGGAAAAGGAGGTTCTACCCCCAACGCTCCAGAAAGATCTCTGCTGCGCTAAGAAGTTTCAAAGATCCAGGAATGCCCAAACGACAGAGAAAGACCCTCTTCGATCGATCTCCCTGAAGGGAAGAAGCAAAGAAAGTTTTCCTGATGCCTCTACCCGTGTGCACAGGAGGACGACTTTCCAGTACCTGGATGAGTTCTGCCGGGTGCTCTGGCCTCCTAGCTCCTAGCGATCCAGGCCGCAGTCTGAGGCTGCACTGCACTGGATGGCGCCTGAAGCTTCTCTCACACCTCTGTCTTCCGGTGTCTCCCCCTTGGCAACTTCCACTCTCCAATCAGATGGGAGTCTGGATAAATCCGCCTCCTCCCATTATCCTATCATCCCCACGCCTGATTGACCGCACCTACGCAGCACCATCCTGCTAAACGAGATTGGAATGTAGCTTTGTTCCAGGTGACTGACTGAGGCTTGAAAGATGAAGAGAAGATGTCATGTGGAAAGCAAGGACTTGCTCGCACATTGACTGACACCATTTTGCTAATCTTATGGAGAACTCTCCTTGTGATTTACGTGTCACAAGAGCGGGCCTGCCTCTCCGTGGTAGACATTCCGTGACTCAAGTGTTGGAACCATTGTGGATTCGGTATAAACTGTGAAAAGGTTGAGAGACTATTCCTGTGTTCCTGAAGCCTCTCCTTCCTTTGCCAATCGTGTTTATAACTTCAGAGAAAGAGGACAGTAAGAAAGGCAGTTTCCGTGAAAATGAACACGAGGCTTACAGAGTCATGACGAACACGGTTTCTATGATCCCTCAACTCGGGGTCAAGAAAGGTCAAGGATTAAAACATTCCCATGAAATCGCTGTCTTCCAATCAAATCTGCCATCGCTCACACGTATAATTTCAGCACTCGGGGAGGTGAGCCAGGATTACTATGAATTTGAACCGAAGCCAGCCTGGCCTCTGGAGACCCTGTCTCAGAAAATTAGCCAAACACATCACTACGCGGGCGAGTGTTAAAATGTAATTTTATCTATCGATTTATGTATCCATCTATTTACCTATCTATCTAGCTATCTGTCGTCTGTCTGTCTG